>JANEYF010005872.1:0-82500 GCA_029963845.1 Rhamnusium bicolor
ATAATCCAGCAAAAATTGGGAATAACACGTAAATACCTCCAATTTTTGTATATATTATGCACGGCGTCGAATATTACGTTTACCAGCTGTTTTTGGCATATTGTCGCTGTCACGCGATTTGTTCGTTTTATTTGTAACATTCGTTTGTCACCGGCTTTTCGTGAAAATTTTTGCACCAGAACTATTCCAGACCCAAAGGCTATCTTTTAATACTCTTCCGATTGTTTCTTGTCTTCTTATTACCTTCTTTCTCCTTATGATACGGCGGTGTTGCTGACTCCATAACCCACACCAAGACGCTGTTTTCCTTTCATGATAGTCGTAATTCAACCATGCAGCTGCCTTTTCTTTAAGTCCTGCGTCTTTAGACGCCGTTCTTGCTCGCCATCCTGTTCAAGTTGATAGTCTGCCTTATGTCGAGTCATGACTGCACTATTCTGTGGAGACGCGATGTCGTGCTGTCGTAGTCGTCAGATTGAGTTGGTTTATACTACGATCGTTACAGAGCTAATCCCCCTTAGCTTTGTTCAGGCCGCAAATACTCATAACTGCAAGTGTAATTCAAAAGGAAGCTTATCAATCAAAGAATTAATTCACGCCCACTATCATACTTCGCATGACCTTTTCAGACGTGTATAATGTACGCTGTGGAAAAACTACTTAAACACAGTTGCACTTAAACATCTAGTTATATATCATTAGACTGTGGTGCAATGCGTAATTGTAAGCAGATAGTACTTTGTGGATAATTTAGATGGTGTTAAAAAATAGGTGATGGTAATAAGCGTCATGGACCGCCAACATTTCAACTGTTCGAGGCATCATCGTTGGACCGTCCAATTGTGGGAAAACAAATACTCCTTATATCCTTTATCACACATCCTCTTGGATTACGTTTTGCAAATATTTACCATATTCAAAGTCACTGCATCAACCAAAGTAATATACTACGTATGTATTAACGCCAATCATGTGATTAGGATTTTATACATTTGTAATAATATGAAATCAGAACCGTCCAACGTCAAACCAATTCTATCTTTATATTTGACGAGTGGATATGTGAAAACAGGATGTAATCAGAGCATATTTTAGTGGGTCGCCAGGTAATGGACTGCTTATCTCGGCCAACATATTCTCGTATATCAAAGCAACTAATACGGGATAATTCCAATTTTATGAAGAAAGTTCTCAAACAAAGACGATACATCCCTTCACCATCTTTTCCGATCACGGGTCGTTTGATGTAGTGATTAAAGCATTTCAAGATATGCAGAGCGTTGGAAAGATAAGGTTTCAAAATTATAAGTGATAGAGAATTACAAGAAGGGGCGTATAGAAAAGGGTTTGATAGCTCTATATATCCAGTGATGCATTTTTTATTAATATCACTAGATTTAAAGACAGCGTTAGGGTTACTTCGTTAGTCTGCGCTAAGATGAAGGGCCAAAGATGATAAAAAGAGTTTGAATCATGCAACTTCAACAGGAATGAGCCTGAAGGTCAATCGATTTACGTGACAGATGCAGTACGTAAGAAGTTCTAACTTATCAAGAATAAAGATATGGAGACACAAGTTAGCACTGGAAAAGACCATCAAACTACCAATAAAACCATTAAAAGTGATATCTTCAGCAGCAGAACTAAACCTCTTCAACCGCCACCTCAATCCCCGTTATCACCAGTAAAAAGACCACTCAGAGAAAAGAAAAGTATTGTCATGGAAGTGGTCAAGGGATAGCATATTTAAATCGGGAATAATTGTTACACACAGGGAAGATAATAATTATTACCATCCACACAAATACCAAGGAAACACCGTCAACGTCAATAAAAACAACACCAGAAACCGAATCTCCTCCTAAGTGAGCTAACAAGATGAAGAAAACCACATATATAAAACTAAGGCCTGGCGATTCGAGATATGAGTAATGTATATGGAGTGTATGTATCCCGTAATACAACTACGAATGTAATGCTGAAATACGTTTTCATTTGAATATTACATTATAATGGTAATAGGAAACTTAAAAGCACTGGCAGTCCAAAGTCAGATGATATAATATTTCAAAAACATCCACCTATTCTAGATAAAAATATAGCCATGGATGAAGAATGGAGCATGGTAATATAGAAATATCTTAAAAAAGACGAAAGCACCACAAAGATTATGATGTAAATAATGGATTGGAAATGTAAACCAAAACGGAAAGAAATTTATCAAAATTATAAAACCATTAATATCTCCTCCAAGATATTAACAATACCAAAAAAGCGGACAAGGGTTAATTATATGACCTACCCGCAAACTGCAGAAAAATGAGTGTTGGCACGTTTACCGGAATAAACCAAAGAACTTGTGGATTGGTCTGCTTCATATGGAGTTCAAAAATGGCTGGAAATAACAACCATGATAATGAAATAGTAGAATTAATATCAGAACTCAGGGAAGAAAAAAATTGTGTATTAAAAAGAGAACAATATATGTAATTTCATTATCCCTCAATAACTATTATAGGCTGAAATTTATAATTTGGGTGGAATTAATAGGAAATGGCTGGCGTGAAGAACAGTATTGACAAGTTTGGACGCAAAAGGGGAGCCAGTAAAACACTAGTTATACGTGGGCCACCAGGTGTTGGGTTTTGAAAATCTTACCGATGAGTATTAATTTTGATAACCAGAATAAGCTGTTGAAGAATATTAGAGATCCAGTAGATAGTCAAGATGGTGTGATACGTAATTATATTGTAGTCGTATGTGCCCACATTTCCTGTAAGAAAACATGGTAAAATCTATCAACGAAGTAGGTGATGTAATTAGACAAACATTGGAAAAAGCTATTAATAGGGCGTAAAAAAAATAAAGAAAAGATAACACAATCTCTTTAATAAAAGGGACAGTGATTTGATGCAATATGTTGAATATAATCATTGAAAAACAAATTGCCGGAGTTACTACTGATTTGACGGAGCAGATGCGAGCTATATTAGTAAACAAATTGCAGGAGTGACCGCCTCAAACATTATGCTTATGAAAGTAATAATATAAATGGCAGAATTGATGCACTAGAACAAATCGTTAAAACCCATCATGCAGATTAGACGTCTCCAGATACAACGCCCACATTGGATCCTAAATATATTAGAAAAAGGAGAGAAAGAAGATAAAACGCAAACCCATTCCTGCAGGGCAGAAGCCACAAAGTATATCTGATTTGGATCCTGAAATATTGGACGTAGTGGAAAGAGAGAGGAAGAAAGCAAAAATATCACCACAATTTAGAGGAGAGGGAACATCTAAAACAGCCAAAGTACATCAAACTATCACAGATTCAAATCCAAAAAAGGCAAAGTCTAATAACGGCAAATCACCTACATATTATAGAGATTATCAAATAGGGAGATGTAATATGGCTAGTAACATAAAACTACAAGTCGTTAACGAATTGCATAGATCTGTCAGACGTAACTTTCGCAGGAGGGCGAACGATATGAAGGATATGGTGACTTATGGCAGATGAATTTAGTAGAATGCAACCCTATGCGTGAAAATAAAGGTTATCGTTATATTTTCGTAAAGCGATTGACAAGTTATTCCAAATATGTGGAGTCATTGTAAAAAGCTAAAACCGGTGTAGAAATTACTCAGGCTATGAAGGATGTTATTGAAGAAGCTGGTTACCTCCGAATAATTTAACAGCGACAATGGTACCGAGTTTCACAATATTAACTTTTCCAAGTTGATGAAGCAAAATAATGTAAACATTACTCTACACGTATAGCACGAAAAAGGCTGCAATTGTAGAACGGGTTATAAGAACATTAAAAAAGTTGGTTGTATAAAGAATTTGTACTTAGAGGTAAACCACAAATGGTTGGACATCTTACCTGAAATTACATACAGTAAGGTACAATGGCAAAATACATAGTTCAACTGGTATGGCGCCTGCTATTTGAACATCTACTACGAGCTTAAAATGTATATAATGAGGCTACTAAGTAATGCTATAAAAAGGTAAATTCCACATTGGTGATATAGTTCGAATCAAAGCAAGTACAAAGGTGTATTTGACAAGGGATATACACCAAACTTTTCAACAAGAACTTTTAAAGTAGTAAAAATCCAATCAACATATCCACCAACTTACCTACTTGAAGATATGCTGGGACAGCCAGTAAAAGGGTGCTTTTACCAATCGGAAATAGAAAACTAAACATCCGGATGTGTTTCTAATAGAAAAAATTTTCAGAGTAATAAAATGCTTGTAAAATGGCTTAGACTTTCCGAAGAACAGCACTCATGGATCGACAAAAATGCTATAGTTTAAAGTTATATTTTGATTTAGGTTAAACTGTATACATAAATGTTTTCACTTTCTCTGCAGCAATTAATGCATTGTTTAACTTACTGTATCTAGCTGTAATTACTCCACTATATTTTTAAAATTGTATTTAAATGTTTATCCACAAAAAATTGTTGTAGTTATATATATATATATATATATATATATATATATATATATATATATATATATATATATATATATATACCTGAAATAAGAATAATAATAATAATAAAAAAATGCATTTGTCTTTTCTTTATTATTCTAAAAGTATTTACAATTATATATATAAAAAGAAAATAATAATTATTCATTTGCACCATTACAAAGCACACAACTTTGGTAGCTCCCACAACACAAATCCCGATCACATGCTTTTACATGTCATGGTGGTATATCCCACCATTCACTTGTGGTATGGAAGCTTCCATGTCTATGTACTGAACCATTTACCATCATGCGAGAGTATGGTACATAGCATCTGGTGCACATATTGTACTCCTCTCCGTCAGCGTTTACTATTATTACAAATGTAGCCGTTAAACATACCATGTTCATGGCTCCCACCATAATATTTTCAAAGTGGAAAGTCGTGCCGGTTCTATCTTGCTCTATTTCTACATCTTCGTCAGTGTTTTCTTCAATATCTTCTTCAATGCCTTCATCATCCTCTGATTCAACCTCATTATCACTTTCATGGTCACCATCTTCATCTACAATATCTAAGACATCAGGAACTTGATCATCGACATTATTTAATATCTTCAAGGACAATTCTTTTTAAAATTTCTATTATAGATCGGTTAGCCATTTGAGTTAATTCACGCTGATATAATGTTTTTCTTCTTTAACTTTAAGATGTTAAGAACAAATAATCCTGACTAACGATATTGGTACAAATATATACAAGTTTAGTGACCAAAGATGAGGGCAGGTGGGAAATATTTACCTCCACATTATGTTTTCCTATTGGCTCATGTCTGACGATGATCCAACAATATCGACGATTGGGGTGGATCTAACACAGATTGTACTCTTACACTCCCTCCCACCTTTCACATTAAACATATATAGCATTCGTTGTGTATATGCACATAACAAAGTAGGAGGCAATTAATAGTGCGTATATACTGTAATCTGGAGGGGTAATTACAATTGCAAAATACAAAGTATCTTTATGATATAAAGAAAGAGGATTTCGAGAGATATTCATTCAGTTTAGATACGACATTTAGTGGAAGGGCAAAAGAAAATAAATAGAAAAGAAAATGGAATCAGTCATTAACTTCAACTTCCTGAACTGGTTGGCGAGGGAAGAACGCATCAACCGGGAAACCAATAATCTTCTTGAAGGCAACATTAACCGTGAAGAAGAGGTATGGCATAATATTATTTCATTCTTTCGGATCAGTTAATTTATCGATACTTTTTTTTCAGGCAGACCGTGAAGTCCCACAAGTGGATGATGGTATTGCCTTTGATGCAGATGAAGGCATTGTTCCCGACGAACCCAATGAGGGTAGTGACATCAGCATAAATGTAATGTGAGACGACAGCGAAATTTAGGGTACTTGATGACGTTATTTGCTGTACAACAGCCGCATTTGTGCAGATAGAAACCATAGACAGTGAATATCTATTGTGTGAAGGCTGTTACATTTATTATGTAGGGAGTGCCCTCTGCATACTTCCATAAACACGCAGAGATACATAAAACCACAGATATACGACAAACTCCAAGGTTTTATTGCAGCTGTTGTAAAAGCAGAATGTTTGTTGTAAGACCTGCAGCTTCATGTATGTTTTGCAAAAAAATAAGGATATGTAAATATATAGAATAGTTATCAGTAAGTGGTTTTAATTATTTTTTTTATAAGTAGATTATATACTAAGTAAAATGTATGTTTTTTATATTGTAAATATATATTTTTTTTTCATAGAAATATAAATACTTCTTTTTTTTTCATAATGTAAAAGTAATTACCGTAATTGCCTTAATTATCCTAATTATTTCCTACCCCTATATTTACTCTAAGTTCTCAAATTACAGTAAATACTCTAATTACTGTAAGTACTCCAGTATTACATACAACAAGAGATAATTATAAAAGGTCCCACCCTCATCGTTGCCACCACTGGAACTCAAATCAAGAGGGGGTAAAAGGATATAATAAAAAAAAGTATATAGATTTTATTCAGTTTATGTTCTGCCACGATGCTATCAAGAATGCCCCTCCAAGATGACAACATTTCGTCAACAAGTGATGTAAGAACATCATCACCAACGTGGTCTATGGAAAGTGATGACAGCTTATACGATGGAGATGGTCCAGACAGCAGTGAGTGGTGGGAGCAAAGATCTATACAATATTGGACAGATCATGAAGACGATGACGAAGACAATTACGAAGACGATTACGAAGACGATTACGAAGATGACAATGAAGATAATCCTCCACAGCCTGACAGTACTAGCAGTAGACCAACATCTCCGTCCGCATGGTCAATGGATACAGTAATTTATGATTTGGATGCTCCACCATATCCAGATCAAAGTCACTGGGTGCAACAGGAGGTAGGAGATATTATAATACCATCACCGCCCCCGAAGAAGACTTATGATACATTTTATTTGTTTCATTATTTTTATACATTTAAATAATAAATATTATAAAATTTACTGTGTGACTTATTATTAAAACGGAAGATAATTTATAAAAAACCTATTGCCTCCTTACTGATTTTGAATAAATATTATTTATATAAATATATATATATATATATATATATATATATATATATATATATATATATATATATATATATATATATATATATATATATATATATATATATATATATATATATATATATATATATATATATATGATATATATGAAATATGTGATATCTGAGATGACATCCAGATTTCCTATGTAAATAGTTATTTTTCTTTGTACAAAATAAGTAATAAAGTACATAAAAGTTATATAGAGTAAATAATAATATTCAGGTATTAGGTATAAATTGATATCTGAGATGACATCCAGATTTCCTATGTCTGTATATCACTTTTTTATTACTTTTTGTCAATTTCTTCACGTTAAATAGCATTCAACTAATTACGATTTTTTTATTATTATTTGGAGTATGTATAATTTTATGACATAAGAAATAATAATATGGTATAAATCGATTTGAGATATCCAAGTTTCCTATGTCTAAATATTTATTTTCACTTTTTCTCACGTTATATACGAGAACATATAAAATTCAACTTTTAACTAGTTTCGAATTTTTTACTTAGAATATGTAAAGTTTTAAAATATAAGTAGCAGGTTGTTCCGATGGCACAGTTTGTAAGGCATCGTACTGGAGATCGAAGGGTCCAGGGGTTCCAAATCCCACCACACCTATATTTTTTTTTTTTTGTGTTTTAAAGAAAAAAATTATTTTTTGCAAAATAAATAATAAAGTAAATGAAGTAGATAAAAATTATATACAGTAAATAGTAATAATATAGTATTAGATATAAATCGGTATCTGAGATGACATCCAGATTTCTTATTTCATAATATCACTTATTTACTCTTTAAATTTTTTCACATTGTATAGCATTCAGCCGTTAACTAATTATGATTTTTTATTATTATTATTTGGAATATGTTGAATTTTAAGACATAAGAAATAATAATATATTATAAATCGATCTGAGATATCCAAATTTCCCTATTTAAATACCACTTTTTTACTTGTTTTTTTCATACTTATTTCACTTTTTTTCACGTTATATATGAGAATATATAACATTCAATCGTTAACTAGTTTCGAATTTTGTATTTAGAGTATGAAGAAGTTTTAAAATACGAGTTGCTGGATGGTCCGATGGCTTGTTTGTAAGACGTCGTACTCAAGATCGAAGGGTCCCGGGTTCAAACCCTACCATACCCAGAGATTTTTAATTCTAAATTCGCTTCCCCCGCCCGCTTGGACGGGGTTGGGGGGCGGAGGCGGGACGGTGGGCGGAGTCCTCGCTTTTTTAGGTTTTATTTTTTGTGTGTGGCTGCTTCGAGTTAGAGACAAAAAAAATTTTTATTTATATATTTTTTTTAATATTTGCTTTGTATTGTGATACATATTAACCTAACCTAGGTAAACAGTTGGCGCGCACTCTAGTTTTTTTTTGGGAGGGGGGTGCGGGGGAGGGGATGATGAAGGATGAGGAGAGACATTTGCTTTGTATTGTGATACATATTAACCTAACCTAGGTAAACAGTTGGCGCGCACTCTGGTGTTTTTTTTGGGAGGGGGGGGGTGCGGGGGGAGGGATGAGGGGAAGGATGAGGAGAGGTTCTGCATCACACAAATAGAAATACTACCTAGCCTAAAATATATACAGATAATTTACAGTAATCGATAATATACAATTTAAAAATTTACACAAACGGCAATATACAAGAAAAAAAATACTATTTACAATAATTTACACAAACGGCAATATACAAGAAAAAAAAATACTATTTACAATTTACACACAATATACAATTTAAAAAAAAACGTACACTAAAAAAGACAATTAATGAAAAAAATTTTAAATTAAAAAAACATGCAATTAAGGAAAAAAAAAATTAAAATATATATACAATTTACCTCAGAATTGGGATGTGTGTATGAGGAATATTACATTTGTCCTCCACACCTCAACTGGTCGGCCTTTAAACTATACCGCTGATAAGCGGCATCGTATCGCGCGAGCTTCCTCCACTTTGTCCGCCTCCTCTTGCACTTCTCTTCGCAGTACAGAATACATGTCCGAAAAATTGTTTACTAACATATTCACTTCAGGCTGCGAAAATATATTGTCCACATTTTGCACATTGTCTACATTTTGCACATTGTCCACATTTTGCACATTGTCTATTACTGGTCTCAAAACCGTCTCAGGTAGTGGAAGAGGCACTACTTGAGGATGTGTTGCCGCTACCAAGGGATGTATTGTCGCTACCACTACCTGAGGCGGTGGTGGCACCACGGTGTTGTCCTTATTTGAATTGTTCTGCGGTACTTTTTCAATCACTAAACCCGCAGGCACTTTTATGTCCAGACACTCGCCCGACGATTGCGCTGAAGACGCTGACAGTGTTTTTGAAGAGGGCGCTTAGCATTCTTCGTTTTTATTGCTGACTTTTTATTGTCAACCACTTTTTTCTTTATAATAAGCCTCTTCTTTGGCTCAAAATCACTGTCATCGTCTTCAGTTGTGCCAAACTCAATTGTAACAAGAGGAGACGCTCGTTTACGACCACTAAGTCCTAACCGCTTACCACCACGTCCGCATCCTGATGTAGAGGGTACTGCCACTGGTGCCGGTGCATGTATCGGTGCTTGTGTCGGTGCAGGTACGCTGGTAAAGTCATTGCCATCATGGATGATGTAATGGTATGTCCTGTAAGATGTGAATTTTCTTTCCACCCTTACCCTGTCCATACTTTACATCTGCAGCGGATGACATTGACGAAGATGACGAGCCTGACGAGGACGTGTCCGACGAGGAAGACGAAGGCGATGGTGGCTTCTTCCCTGATGTCGATGGTTGTTGATCATCCAGTGTCACAACTGGCCACACGTCGTCATCAAAGCCCGTCGCCATATTGTCGACCGGCACAATCATATCATCCGGCACGATTGAAGCTAACAACGATAATGTAGTTAACGTTTCAGCACACATTGTTGCTGATTCACCATTATTGCTTCTGTGTTTCATGATGATAGTGAATGATAATGAACTCTTTAACTTTTAACTAGCGACACTACTTCACAACTACACAGTCAAAGCGGAAAAGAATGTTTCTAGCATCTACCGATGCTCTGTAAGCTACTCTCACCCCTCCATTGAGAGTGGGATGAGCACTTTCATTGGTTGAACAGTCAACGCGCGCAGCCTTTTACTCCAACAGAAGCGCCACCCCAAGCCTAGCGGCCGCGTCATATAACCTATACCTGCGCGAGCAGTCCATTATTCCAATAGAAGCGCCACCCCAAGCCATGCGGCCGCGTCTTGTAAACTCAATCTGCGCACGCAGTCCTTTACTCCCCTCAGAAGCGCCACCCCTAGCCTAGTGGCCGCGTCATGTAACCTATACCTGCGCGAGCAGTCCATTATTCCAATAGAAGCGCCACCCCAAGCCACGCGGCCGCGTCGTGTAAAACTCTACCTGCGTACGCAGTCCATTACTCCAACAAAAGCGCCACCCCAAGCCAAACGGCCGCGTCATGTAAACTTTACCCACGCGCTCATTCCATTAGTTCAACAGAAGAGACCACGTCATCTAAAATTTATCTGCGCGCGCAATCTATTAACCCGTCAAATGAATTACTTTAAGTAATGAGTAAGACTTTTCAATGTATTGATAAAGATGATAGGTAGGTACTAAAAGTCTCACTTTTTTTAACTTTAAGTAATGTGCATAAGTAAGAAAAACAGAATAGCAATTTTACGCTGTAATAAATATTTTAAATAACTTTAAAGAAATTCAAATCTTTATTTGTCTACTACAAATTAATACAAGTAATGTTGTCTTCTATTCTATACCACATAAGGTTAAGTTATATAGTAAATTATTTTATTGTTTATTTATAATTTCTAAAATGTTACATTGTAATATAGAGATTTAATGATGTATGAACTTTCCAGTATAAAAACAGTTATAGGATTTTGTAGGTAAAGTACAGAGTATGATTTTTTCTACATTATACATTTTCTGTACAACTATGCTATGTTGTATTTCAATATGGTGTGTGAACTATAACAAACAGTTGTATGAATTTGACCTTTACGTTCAACATTAAAAAAAATAGAAAAGTTTTTAGACCGACTTATTAATTGTTGGAAAATTTTTTTGGGTAAGGGTCCTTATTTTGAGAAAAACTACTTTTAACTTGCCGACGTTTCGGTAATTTTTATTACCATCTTCAGGGCAATTAATTATGAGTTTTTCCTGGTCACCATAAAATATATATAAAACAGGAAACAAACAGATAAAATCGTTGGGTATTAAATTAGTGTACTTATGTAACATATATACACATATATATATATCACTTATAAAGGTACCTTTATAAGTGATATATATATATGTGTATATATGTTACATAAGTACACTAATTTAATACCCAACGATTTTATCTGTTTGTTTCCCGTTTTATATATATTTTATGGTGACCAGAAAACTCATAATTAATTGCCCTGAAGATGGTAATAAAAATTACCGAAACGCGTCGTTAAGTTAAAAAAGTAGTTTTTCTCAAAATAAGGACCCCTTACCCAAAAAAAATTTTCCAACAATTAAAAAAAAATGTTTTATTGGCTTAACTCGGCTATTGCTTCAAGTAAAAGTTCAATTTTATTGTCACGGTCAACATTATTCATGGTAGCTATTAACTGGTGCAATCTTTGCTCTAGTTCACTTTGGAAAAATGTAATGTCTGAATGCCCCCAAGGTAAAGTTCTAGTGCTGTTGGGAATTACAAAGCGCTTGTCATCGTATTGGGATAAAGAGACTTGGTTTCTGATTTCTGTATATATATCATGCAAGTAGCTTCGAAATGTACTCATTTTTCTGAATATTAAACCTCCCTGCTCAACAATTTTTTTATAGTCATCTATTGACAATTGTTTTTTTGATAACGGATTTTTTAACACCCTTGGCCTTCTTCAATTCACTAGCCATAGATTGAACGTAGTAGGCTTTCGCGCCAGTGCCGTAGAAGGTAATAAGGGGATCTGCAGGAAATTCGTCTTTAAAATTCCCTAATACTGACAAACTTTTCGGAATATTAAATTTATTTCCCTCCACGTAGTTGGATGTGTCAAATTTATCGGGATTTTCTAGTATGAAATCATAAAAATTTTCTGTGAACACTTTAATTATCAGAGAATCCGTATCAGTGTATAGTAAGTTAGCATTTTCACCGAATTTTTTTTTTATAACATTATAGAAAAAATTATACAAGACCGTCTTAGACAATTCCAATATACAAAAACCAACGTAAATTGGCTTGTTGTATACTATCTTTAGTCTACCCATATGAATGGCTACAAAATCTTCACTAAATATTGTACACGTTTTAAAGTTTGGACGAGCTATTAGTGCGTTCACACCCATACCCAGTTTATTACTCTCCCAATGAGTAATCAATTTAATATCCATTCTATTATCCACGTTCTCCATAGTTTTACCGTACACTGCGTTATTCATTAATTTATACTGATCTTTTTCAAATTTTTCTGTAGCTTTGTTTCTCAGCTCCGTATTTAGGTCAATATATTTTTTTAACCAAGGTGATTGATTGAATTTAAGTATTCTATGTGTTTTTAAAACCATCAAGCCGTTATTAAGAGCTTGTTTAAAATTTTTATAATGTACAACATATCTTCTCTTATCATTCAAATTAGGTATCAATTTTTTTAATTTTGATTTTGATGTGGGTGGAATAATACTTTCTGCTAAAAATGGAAGATCTGAATGCAAATCATGTAATTCTTGAGGATAATGTATATCCACCTCTAAAACGTAGCCCTGTGGACTTTCATCTGAAACATTCGAAATATCTAAATTTAAAATTTCTGTATCAGACATCCACTCAAATCCACCCGTTGGCATCGGTTGAGACATACTATGACCATATAGATTAGTGGCGTCAAGATATGTGATAAAAGATGATGGTTCTGTGGGATCGTAATTGGGTAGAAATTTATTATTCGCGATATGCTTCCGTTCCGAACACTGACTAATTCCGCCCCTTATGGCCTTCTTAAAAAAGTGAATCATATCTATATCCGTTAACAATTCCAACTCTACCCTGTTAGTTTCAACATTGCGTCCCACGATAATCCGGGAGCAGTGTAGTACTGAGCTGGGTCTAATCTATATTTGTCCAAACAAATTCTGCGAAAATTTTCAAACACATCACACAAAAGAAGTACATCCGATTTTAAATAAAGATCTGAATAATCCCCTAAATTATGACATTCGAATAAGTTCCATACATCATTAGCCCTTTGATAATCTTCATCTGATATATGTTGATCATTCAGATTATCATAAAATTCCTCTTTAGAAGGTAATTTACGATTAGTTAATTTGTCTAAATTATCCATGAAACTATATGGAAATACACCCTTTTGCCTCATTAATTTAAATTTTTCATTGTCACTATAAAAACTTCTTGTTACCACCAATTGGTGATCTGCTAAATTTCCCCTAAAACCTCTAAAGATGCCGATAAGAACTTAAAACTATCGATAAAACGTAATTGTAAATATTTTTTTTTTCTCGCCCTTATTATTGATATAGTCATGCATATATATACGTTTTGTAAAGGATATATATTTCTCCTTGTTTTGTGGTATTACATCTACCTTATCATTATGAGCACATAACTCTTTTTTATAAATAAGTGGCTGTCGTAGTTGCTTAAGCAGTGAAATATGATTGGTACAAAATTTGGTATTTTAAAATTTAAATTACATATCGAATGTGCGGCGGCGAATCTTAGTTTACCGGTAATATGACAATGATCTTTTACTTTTACGTCACCTTCTTTAAACGGCTTTTCACAAATACCACAAACGGTGGCATTCTGAAAGTTTTCTCTCTCTTGTGCTGTGAGTGTAACCATTGGACATATGTCTTTCATATATCTATTATAGATTTCCCTTACATCGGCTTCTATACGTGATACAAAAACTTTAGCCGCATCGGCTCTATAAAGTTCAAACTTGGAGAGAGAATTGTCAAAAGAACATTTTATTAAATACGCGAAAGAGTAAGGCTCGTGTTTATAAGTCTTATTCGTGTAAGAACGTTGGGGTTTGGCTCGCATGTAGCAATAGGTTTTAAAATTGATTCAAAATCAGCGTATATTACGAATGGTACTTGCATTTGCCTTTCAGAGTGTTCGAATTTTAATATATTTTCAGATACTTGCTTGCCGTATTTATCAATCCGTAATTGTGTTGATGGTGTCGTTGTATACACGTGATTACAATCATTGCGCTGGTGTTGAAATAGCTGACGTTCATGATTGAAATATAACAAGCAACCATCACAAAAATATTTTTTATGTCCATAATGTGATATTTGAGATGAAGCTAACCTAGACAAATCTTTTATCCAACAATAGTGAGTACTAACACAATCTTTATTACAATGATGACTTGCACCACATTCACCCGAAATTAGTAATAGATTTATATGAACATGTAATTTTTTCTCAGAGTAACGTAAAGGCCCAACTACTTCATACTTTACTTTATTATTTTGAAATATCTCTTCTAATCCATACACGTTAATTGAAATATTATTCATATCCTCAAATTTCGAAATGTCACGTAACTTTACTGGAAAATTCATACCTGTCAGATTTAAAACTGTTGAATAATGTGGATATGATGACATTTCAGCTGTTCGACCATTTGCAGGATAAAGCGCAGAAGTTACAGCCCAAGCAAAGCAATACTGGTCCTGGTTCTCCACATTTACCACAGCCTTCTTATTTTCTACAAATCTTGGTAATTTAATGTATGATGAACCACGCAGAGGACTATACTTATTAACATTAATTTCAACAAATTTAATTCGTTCGAGGGTCCATCCTAAAAAAAATAAATAAATAGTTATTAATCATCATATTCCTATTATTTAATAAAAGATTATGTTACCTGAATCACGTTCTTGGAACTCGGTAGTTTGCGTAACCATTGCATCCACAAAAGAATCCAAGACATCATTCAAATCCATACTATCATCCAAAATTTTATTCTGACTATTAAATGACTTCATTTCGGATAATTCTTGCGTTTGCAACATATATGTGGCAAACGTCTCCATATTTACTTTTACCGTATGATGAATTCTCAACACTTCCTCGAATAGATTTAAAATTTTTTGTCTAATCTCATTAAAAAACAGTACATAGTCCAGATAATTATTCTCACTGTGCACTCTGTATGTCACAATTCTGTATTTAAATGCACTCTGTACAATTTCAACACCATTATACAAGGGAACACACGAGTTTGTCCTATGTTGCAGCGTTCGTCTATGGGAAGTCATTTGATTTGCTCTTAAAGTCACATTACAGTAATTGCATGTTTCCATAACTGTAGATGTTGATGGGTGCGTATCTAATTTGGGCTGTTTAGCTGGAGGTTCATTATCGAGTAAATTCGTACATGATTGCCTCTGGTGACGCCGCATATTATCGCTACGTGTAAAACTTTTACCACAAGGAGTGCACAAATACATTTCAGCTCTTTACTATTGGAGAGTAGCGATACTAATGATCATATGTTACCTCCTCTAAATCTGTTAATATAACTATCCCCCTACCTATGCAGAGTACTTACAAGAGAGGAGGGCAATTGTAGTACTTAGGACAATTTAAGTGGTGGGGGGCAATTGCAGTACTTACGGTTATTAGAGTATTAACGATAATTAAAATACTTACGGTAATTTATGTATTTACAGGGCGGAATAAAGTACTTAGGATAACTAGAATAACTACAAGGGTGGGAGGTACTTGAAGTACTTAGAGCAATTACACCGGTGGGTGAAAAGTAATTGCAGTAGTTACAGTACTTACAGTAGAGGGGCGCAATTGCAGTAATTAGGGTAATTAGAGTATTTAAGGTAATTAGAGTATTTACGATAATTAGAGTACTTAAGGTAATTACAGTAATTACAAAGGTGGGGGGTACTTGGAGTACTTAGGGTAATTACAGGGGTGGGGGGCACTTAGAGTAATTAGGGTAATTAGAGTAATTAGCGTAATTAGGGGTGGGGGTAGGAGTGGGGGGAGGCCGAGAATCGGTAAGAATTCCCTACTATGAGGATCATACTTAAATGTTAAATGTAATCACTATACCGGTATAACGCTAATGCTTGATATGTTGCAATGGCATTGTCTCCACATTCCACAAGATTCTACCATATTACAATGGTATTCATTTTTAAGATTCTGAAAAATCTCACCTACTTTAATGAATTGATAACTTGCATATATTATACAGAGATAAAATCTTCCCAGCTCGATGAATTAACTTTTTTATAAAGGATTAAATGAGTCTAATAGACTACTCACTAATGTGAAAAATTCTATCACACCGAATCAGTTTAAAAGAGAACTCAATAACCATATCAAATCAAATATAACACCACACTTAGTTAACATTAATTATATTTGGTAACAGGTTTAGTTATATATGTATGTCTGTATACACTTGTGTTCAGTGATGTAAATATTTATTTTACCTTTTTATGTTTATATTTATATAGGTATATACTTTCTTTTGTCTAATTATCAGTTTTATGATGATTATACACTGTTTCTGTATTAATGTATTGTATATTAAGATTTCTTCTATTTAATAAATGTTATTATTATTATTTTTATTGTTTTTTGATAATGTTCGTAAAATAATATGTGGTTTGAATTTCCCGCTTTTTCCGTTGAGCTGCCACGAACTAGCTACATTGGTGCGGAGTCCTAGCTTTAGGCGTTCCTTCGTAGAACAACATAATTCGAAACCATTTGAATACAATCACCAACCGCGCAAGCGTATTGAAAACAGTCTTCAAACTGTTGGAAATTGTTTCTGCGATCAACCCTATTATGTATATATCTGACTCTATTCTGTCTCTGTCTGAGTATATATATATATATATATATATATATATATATATATATATATATATATATATATATATATATATATATATATATATATATATATATATATATATATATATATATATATCCTTAAATAGAATTCTTTTGTGTTTATAAAAGCATATAATATAGTTATTATGGGTGACAGTAAACCAAGTACATCTCACGGTAATGCCAACAAAAATAGTGAAGGTGGAGTGTCTACAAAAAGACCCAAAGGAGTACGACATATTAATCAATGTCAGCGCAATGTTATTAGGAATGCCAGAGTAAAGGGAGTGCAGTACGAAAATTACAAAAATTAAGTTATTGAGGCAAAACATATAAGACCAAGCTGCAAGTAAGTTAAAATTATAGTGTATTGTATTTTTGTTATTATTTTTGAATGAGATGATAAAGCGTTGTAATCACTGTAATCAGCTAGTGTCATTCTATACAGGGTGTCCCACTTAAGATGGACGCATAGCTAATAATTATCTGTTATTGATTTGTTGACAGCATTTTATTATAATATGTAATTTTTTAATTTTCAGGTGTCCGCTTAAATGTTTTGATACCATAAGTGAGGAACAGAGAAATGGAATTTTTAATAAATTTTATAATATGAGCACGAAAAATGAACAAAATATTTATCTGCAAGGTCTAATAGAAATTAAAGACGTATCCAGGAAGCGAAAACGTCACGAAGATGGCAAAGATAGGTTACGCAGTTATCAGCTATTTGTCACTGTTAACCAGATAAAAAGGAAAATTTGTCAGGGTGCATTTTTAAGTATACATGCAATTGGAAGGAAAAGGTTAAAAAGATTACAGAAGTTGTTGATATTAGGGATAACACCAGAAGATAAAAGAGGCAAAAATATAAAATCGAATACTATTGGTATTGAGACCAGGGAACTCATCAGCAGCCATATTGGTTCATTTTCAGTAGAAAAATCGCATTATTCCGGAAAGGATTATAACTATCTAGATTCGCGCCTAAATATAAAATTAATGTATGAATTATTTAAGAAGAAATACCCTGAAAGCGCCGTTAAGTACAGCTACTACCTTAAGTTTTTCCATGAAAATTTTAGGCTACATTTTGGAAGGCCGCAAGTGGATACTTGCAATGTTTGCGAAGAGCTAAACTTAAAAATAAAAAGTCCTAGTCTGGGAGAGGCAGCCAAAAAAGTTGCTGTTGCGGAGAAAGTAGTACACTGTCGTCGAGCTAAAAAGTTCTACACTGTCCTACACAATCAAGTGGATGAATGCAAACAACGAAATGACTTGGAGGCAATCGCTTTTGATTATATGCAAAATCTCCAACTTCCTTCAATACCAGTGCAAAATTTGTTTTATCTTTCACAGCTTAGCGTAAGTGTCTTTTGTGTTAGCAACATAAAGACAAAAAAATCTGTTTTCTACATTTATCATGAGGGCGAAGCTGGAAAGAGTCCTTTTTAATGAACTACATTGAAAATTACATCTGTCCAGATGTTACAGAGCTTCGTTTGTTTTCAGATAACTGCCCCGGGCAGAACAAAAATCATTGCGTTACACGAATGTGCATTTCTTTAATAGATACCGGAAGGTTTGAAAAGGTGTAACAATTTTTCCCAATAAGAGGTCACTCCTTTCTCCCATGTGACCATGATTTTGGGGTAATTAAAAGAAATCTACGCCGATTTGACAGAATTTATGGCATTCATAAGTATACGGAGATTATTATATCAGCCAGTGCACAAAATTCATTCACTGTCGTCGAGGTTAAATCAGAAGATATTTTAAACTTTAAAGATTGGTGGCACAAATATTACAAGTCAGCATGTATATCAACTGAGACCCAAAACTTGCCTAGAGATAAAAGGATCGAATTTTCTATTTCTAAATATCATCACTTCGTTTATAGTGCCGATATGCCTGGATGTATCAAAGCTAGCGAATATATTAATGGTTTTACATGAAATATGTTCAAGGTATCTCTTCCAAAAACATGAAACGAGCTTGTCCGAATACCTGCCAATCGAGCTTATAAAGAACAGTTACCAATTCTCGAAGCAAAAAAACTAAACTTGCAAACATTACTCAAATGGGTGGAGGAGCCATTTAAACCATTTTATGAGGATATAATTGCCAACTCAGCAACAAAAAAGCGCCAACAAAAAAGAAAAAAAATGATGTTATTTTGTAGTTCCCGTTGTATTAAAAAAATAAAAAATGTGTCTTAACTGTAGAGTCTTCATTTCAGAAACAACCTAAGTCCACTTTTTATTTATTTATTTATGGACTTATGATAAGCATTTAGGTTGAATTTTGTCTGTTAATTTATTGCTAAATATATACTCTTTAGGTCTAAAAGTGTGGTCTACTTATAAAAAAATTCCTATTGTTGTGAAACGTTTTTTTATTTCCTGAAAATTTATAAAATGTGACTTAGGTTGTTTCCAAAATAAGTGATTCAATTATACTGACTTTAATGATAGCTGCAGCCAGTTTATTGCAAGAAAATAAAAAGGAAAGACGCTGGTGGATCCGACCATGCCTACGAGAAAAGAAAAAACCAAAGGCAATCTTTCTCTTGTAACTGTAGAATTTAGAGAGAACCTTGACAGTTTGAAAAATTTCCTAAGAATGAGTGAAGAAACTTTTAATAAACTGCTTGCTAAAATTGAAAACCAAATTAGTCGTGAAAGCAACTTAATGAGACAAACTATATCAGCCAAGGAAAGATTAATCATCACATTAAGATTTGTAGCCACTGGTGAAACATACAGAAATTTGATGTATGCATTTCGAGTTTCGGAATCAAATATATCCATATTTGTACCAGAAGTGTGCCGCTCTATATATGAAACATTAAAAGATGACTATCTGAAGGTAAGGAAATATATTTTCCCTCTCTTTATGTTTATTTTACAATCATATTGTGTAGACACCAATAACGGCTGCTAAATGGCTTAATATTTCACAAACGTTTAACGAAAAATGGAATATACCAAATACAGTCGGTGCTATGGATGGGAAACATATTGCATTTAGGGCCCCAAGAAGTAGTGGATCAATTTATTATAATTGTAAAAATTATAACATTATTGTTTTATTAGCAGTAGTAGATGCTACATATAAATTTTTGTACGTTGATGTTGGAGTGAATGGAAGAATTTCTGATGGTGGGGTCTTTAAACAGAGTAACTTAGCAGCTGCACTTTCTTCAAGTGCTTTAAACATTCTGAAGATGCTCCATTGCCTTCTAGGACAAAACATGTTCCTTTTGTATTTCTTGCTGATGCTGCGTTTCCATTGTCAAGAAATATAATGAAACCTTTTCCATTTAAAAATATGACTTATGAACAAAGAATTTTTAATTACCGTCTTAGTAGAGGTAGGAGAGTAGTGGAAAATGCATTTGGCATCCTTGCCAATAGATTCAGAGTCTTGTTAACAGTAATAAACTTATCCCCAGATAAAGTTCAAAATATTACTTTGGCGTGTTGCGCACTTCATAATTTTTTGTCACACGAATCCCCTCAATGTGATATAAATGATGCACAACCAGACATTGACCAGCAGTTTACATTTCGTTATGGCTTAAGTCAACAAGCTGGCAATAGACACAGACAAGAAGATATCGAAATAAGAAATGAATTTCTTGCCTATTTTAATGGAGTAGGACGTGTGGAATGGCAGGACAATATGATTTCTTAAATATATAAATAAAAACCATCCATTTATTTGAAAAATAATTTATTCATATATAAACTTAAATAAAAATCTTTTTTTTGTAAACATTGCTTACACATCTGTCAAAAAATATTTCAAATATAAAATAAATATTATTCCAAGCAAAAAAAATCGATTTTTATTAATTCTTGGCCAGTCGTAGATAACATTTTGGGATGTAAGCTGTTCCGTATACAAGGTGTTCCGTATCGTTATGCCAAACTTTGTAAGGGCAAACTAGGTTCAATTACAAGATAGAAAAACAAAAAAGGTCCATTTTTATTTGTTTAGGAGTTACAGGGCTATGAAATTTTTGAAATGTGTAGCAGAATTAAATTCATAGACTAAATAAAAACTTATCTTACTCAAGAAATATTCAATTAATGATACCCCATAAATAAAAATCGAAGGGATTATGAAATGGTGACCTCGCAGCCCACACAACAACAACATTGATATTTACAATTTTTTTCTCAATACTCTTCAAAAATTTCATAATCCTGTAACTCCGAAACTAATAAAAATGAGCCTACAATTTTTTTTCTTAAAATTGTACCTAGTTTACACTCACAATTTGAACATAACGATACGGAACACCAGATTTTTAAACATCGTTTAAAAATTCATAAAATAAATTTGGTACAATTTTTACGCACACCTACTCTTGAGCATCATACAAGGCACTGGACACAATTCTTTTGAAATTTTTTAACTTCCGACTATCAGAAATTTTTTTCATCTCATTTGCCACATACCTTAAAAAAACGTGCAGGTTGTACTTATTTAACAATCAATAGATATTAAAAACTTACTTTCCATATGTATAAAACTCATATTCAGGCTGTGCTAGATTTCGGTAAGCTGCACTACTTTCATCTAAAGCCCTAGCAGCTTTTTCTAATATTGCGCTAGCATCACACGACGTTTTTTCTCTTCTTAGCAGATTTATTTGATGTAGTAGCTGGGGCACCCGACGACGTAGAGTCTATTCATCTTGCTGAGGAAATAAAATTTTAAAATTATTAGTAGTTTCTATTAAAAAAATCATAATTACTTACCATCTCTTTTCTTTCTAGTTCCAGATTGAATTCCCCTTTTCTTACGGGTGCAGTTTCTGCTAAAAAATGTAGTTGGTCAAAACACCAAAGTGTCGGCTTATAGACAGTGTCTGAAGATGTTCCACTTGCCATGGATTTTTTAACTTCTGCAACTTTATTAAAATAGTGAGTCCGTAGACCATGGATTTTTTTATTTATATCTTCCTGTGAGAATGTAACACCCGTGAGTTCTGACACTTTTTCAGTCATTATTCTAATTGCTTGGGTTCGTTTGTTTTTGTTTTTATAATCTATACTGTTTTCTAAATAAAGGCAGGGGTAATTTTCATATAAGGATATTAAGATAGTGGCATGCTCTCTGCTAAAAGTAGGCATTTTTCCTTCAAAGTCCTCTGATACCTGGAATTGAACGAACATTTTATAATTGAGAAATACCAGTAAAAATAAATAAGCCAAAAACCACACATATGAAAAAGATTTATTACCTTTTTATTGTTGGAAATTGTATTTGACGAGCTATTTTCTTTTGACCAACAACAAATGAAAATGTCAATATCCTCGCCACAGTTGCACTGTTATTTTTTTCTAAAGCCAAAGAATGACACTTCAATTTCACAACATAACAACACAATTCGTTTTGTCCTGTCACTTGCTTTTGTAATTTTGTCTTAGAGCCTCACTGTTGGTACCACTGAAACTGCATAAAAATTGACAGAAAAATAGAACCTTATCTAATTTCGCAATTTATTGCACAATTTCTTGCCAACTTAAAATTGCAACAGTTTCGGATATTACACGATGCAATAAAATATTGCGCAATTTATTGTGAAATTTATTGCATCGTGTAAAACGGCTTTTAGAAAAATCTTTAAATTTATCAGACACTAATTTAGAAAAAATGGCAACTGGAAGTCATGTAACCCAACCAAATTTTGCAGTCTTACAAGCATATGCAAACACAATTGGTAATTACGATGGCGACGAACATAGTTTAGAAATTTTTATATCAGCCTGTGATCAATTTATCGAACTATATCGTTCTAACGATGAAACTTTAAATAAATATCTGCTAAAGCCTGTAATGCACGGAGAGCAGCTATACTATAATATATATCTCATATTACAAAAATATCGCTTAAAGTATAATGATTGAGACAAAATGTACGGAATTATAATATATAGCTATATCCGAGCGATATATTTTTACATAGCCTATTAACGCTGGCTTGAGCGATATTTCACTAATATATTTACATCCACCTTTCGTCTCGTTGCCCGCAGATATCCATACTTTAACACGTCATACACAAAGTGAGGTTAGTTTGAATTTATGCGAGTTTGCCTTGCTTAATTCTGTTCCGTTTTGTTGAATTCTCGGTCTTTTCGTTATTCACTTTATGTATTGTAACAAAAATGGAACATTTTATCGAAAGTGTGAGAAAATACACGTGTCTCTGGAAAGTTGATAAAGAAGTATATAAAAATAATGAACTGAAAGATGCAGCTTGGAGGAACGTTATAAAAGAGTGTGATTTACCAGATGGTGAGTAAAATACTTTATTCATATAATATACTTTTACGAGAAATAATGTAAAAGTTAATTGGCAAATGGGTTAAACCTAAAGTTACAGAACGTTACATTGACTACAGACTTACAGAATAATCACATTTTCTCTCTAGCTAGTCTGTTTTGTACACGTGTTGCTTGCCAAGGGACGGCTCTTACAGTATTAAAATATTTACAATAATCCTCTCTTATTAAGAAGCTTTCATTAGAATATCTAAAGCCGGAATGAATGAAAGGTCTTAACTGATTTAGATCTAAGATTTCTATTTCCTCTTATCTCATATTATAGGAGATATCATTGATGGGAAAATTATAAAGAGCACATGTGGCCTTGACAATTTTATCTATTAATTCAACGCGGCAGTCAAACGGTCTCCTAAAAACTCTCCATCGGGCTGCTAATATGCCAAAAGCATTTTCGACCACTCTACGTGCTCTGCAGAGACTACTTTGAGGATATGCGCGCATTAAATTATGCAGTAAAAAGAATGCTTCGTCTTCTATAAATATGTAAGGCCAAATGCACTATCATTTAAAATACCACCATCGCTGAACCGTCCCATGGATTCAACATCTATGTAAACAAATCTTCGGTTTGCATCTACAACTGCTAGCAAAACAATAGAATAGGTATTTTTATAGTCAAAGAAAGCAGTACCAGAATTAGGTGGTGCCTTTATAAGTACATGTTTGCCGTCAATTGCACCAATATAATGATCAAATTGACAGTTATCTTTAAAACCTTTTGCAATGTTTTTCCAATCATGAATGATAGGTTCCTTCAACACCAATGGTTGAAGATAGATCCATAAGGCATCACAAACTTCTTCTACAATTTCAGAGATTGTTGTATCACCCATTTTGTAACTGTAGGCCGTTGACCTAAACAAATCTCCTGAGGTCATGTATCTAAATAAACAGTTAGGGTACTAGACACGTTAAATTTTGTATGATTAGATGTATTACAAAATTGATATTCTATTTTCTAAATTACACTTTTGTTATAGTGAAGGAAGCAAAAAATTTATGGAAGAAGTTGCGAGATGGTCATAGACAAGCGGTGAATAAGAAAAAGACAAGTGGACAAGCAAATAGCGACATTAAACCCTGGAAATATGAGAAACTGATGGAATTACTGGGGATGATAGAAATGAAATCACGATAACTGGGCCCACTATAAATAATACGACTGAAAATGTAGGCACTGAACGGAGTAATATTTATCGATGCAAAAGAAAAAACGATAGTATTATAGAATATTTGGAAACAGTACAAAAGAGAAGAGACAAGAGATCATTGGAAAGAGATTTACAGAGAAAAGAACTACTTAATCAGAAACAGACATGAAACAAAAGGAATACAATGGAAGCGTTTTTTGATGCTATGTGCGCCATGGGCAATCAATTACCAGATTATTTGCAAATAAGAATTCAACGACAAATTTTTAACATTGTCATGAAAGCTCGCGAAGAAACTTTCAAAAACCAGTCTGAAACCACAACGTCATATATACGTCCATAGTTCCTCCAGTACAGATTATCAGCTATTTTCTCCAGATACTGATACACAAACTACATCTCCAAATCCACACGATCTATATCCAACAACGAATGTTCAATCAGAACAACAGCAAGACTTAAGTTCACATATCTAATTCGACACCTTACATGAATTTGTAATAACTGAAAAACACTAATATGCTTAATAGAAAATATTAACAAAACATTCCATTTACTCACCGTAAAGTCACTGCCAATCTTTCTGCAGGTGTAATGCTATCACGCATATTTGTATTATATTTCTTTATATCTGCTTTGACTAAGAAGTTGGAAAAATCTGTCTGTTCATTCGAAAATAATTTTGAAATTTTTCATCATTCAGCTCATTAAAAAAGTGCAAATTCACCACGTTCTTTCTAAATTTTATATGGTTTGCTAACCAAAACCTTTTTTTTTTTTATGTTTCATAGCTAGAATAGCTATAGTCGCATCAATTTCTGCATCAAAATCATCTTCTGATGAGCTGTCAAATATATCAAACAAAATTGTTAAGAACCGCCATTTTTACATCTGCAGCCTAACAACAACTATATTACAATATCTTCCTCGTCTGAGTCGTCTGCATGTCTCCTACTATAATATTATATTATATCTCAGGAAGTTATAATATATATTATAGTATAGCTCTTCGTGCGTTACAACCTTAAGAGTTATTTTAGGTAAATTAACCGAAAGAGCTCAAATATTAATTGGTTCCAGATTAGAACTGCGAATTTCGGAACAAGTAAAAATTGCTTTGAGAATGAGTTTTAGTGATAACAGAAGTTCAGATTGTTTAGAACAAAATTTATTAACTTTAAAACCATACAAAAATGAACACCCTATACAATTTGCACAAAGAATTCAATTAGCACGTAGTAAAGTTGCTTTTAAAATTAAGTCTTTCAGATGCAGTAATGCCTATGGCTACAAAACTAATATATTTACATCAGTATGACTCACTTTCATTAAAAACATATCTACGTAATTTGCCTGACAGATTACAAGACAAAATCGATTTACAAAAACCCGATTATCTTGAAACAGCAATGCCATATACTATTGATGATGAAAATTTTAAGCAAACAAAAAATTTTACTACAATTTTAAAAAGTAAACCAGTCTCCAATCAATCAGTGCCTAATTATAATTATAAACCATCATATTCGCAACCACAACAACATAAACAAAATTTACCACCATCAGCTAAACCATTTTATAATAATAATTTTAATCAACCTCGTAATATGCCACAATTACAGTAACAACTCGAATTTTAATAACCTCGTAATATGCCACAATTTTACAATAACCACTTGAATTTTAATCAACCTCGTAATACACGAAATTTTCAACAACAAATATCTATAAAACCAGTATGCCCTAGTCAACCAATAAATGTAATAACCCAGACAAATTCCACACAGATTCCCCACAAACCAGCAAGTTCTTGGTAGACTCCAAAATATTTTTAAAACTAATAAATTTTCCAATCAAAATCAATTTAAACCTGAACCAATGTTCACTCAATCTAGAGTACCCAGTAATTTTAACAGAACAAATTTTAATTCAAACAGAGAAGTACATAATTTCGCAAATACTGAAGACTATCATGATAATCAAATCAATATCAATATTCAGATACCGAGGAAGAAAAATTATTTAGCCTCTCCAGACCCACCATTTGATTATTCAATTAATTACGATTACGTTGATTATACTGCTAATCAACCAGACGACATAAATTTATATGATCAAAATTTTCAACAGGACCCTGTAATACACAATCAGGCCTAATTGAAATGAATTTGGCTGTAGTAAATTCTTTACCCTACGTACAAATATGTAATCCCAATATTAAATTATTAATCAACAGAGGAGCTTTTACGTCAATTTTAAAACCATCTATTGCAGAAAATTATTACCCCGATTTAATATATCACAATCCTTCTAGTTTAAAAACATCATTAGGAGAAAAAGAAATTAGATACCGAGCTACGATACTAGCCTTTCCTGAATTTAATAGTGACCATCAAATAGAATTTTTATTTTTAATTTCCATGAATATTTTGACGGAATTTTAGGACTCAATGACCTAATTAAATTAAATTTATCAATACACATCTGAATCAGCATCTAGTAAATAATGAAATCACAATCCCGTTTTATTATCGACAACCATATGAAAACACCTTTACATTCGATATCGCAGCATTCGAAACATTGATAAAAGATTACCCAGTAAACATAGATTACGGCGAGTTACACCCCGTAACAATGACATCTTTATTTTTATGCCGATCATTTCCTGTTTATGCATAATGGAATATGTTAAGAATAATGATAGACCATTATCATAAAATAAACAATGATAAAGACTATTATAAAAGAGAATCAAATTCAATTGTTAGTTAGTTATATCCAAAGCTTGTAATAGAAGGTTAGACTTGTGAAAGTACATTTGCTACTCAATAAAAGTTACATTCTTCAAAAAGTGTTTTGAATTCATTTCAACAACATAATTGGCGCAGTCGGTAGGATAAGCGAGTCGGGTAGTAACCAGGAAACTTAACGTCTGAAGAATTCTTGCGAATAAGGCTACCTCAGCAAAATATTTGTAGATTGGTGGATAGATTGCTGACCCATTGATTTCAACCGTCAAAATTCAACAGAAAAGAAGAATATGTTCGAGTCAATAGTAAGTATTCCTCTTCCTTTTATATCCTTGCTTAAGAAATTTTCAATTTTAATTTGTATACTATTAATTTTAAAGAAGCAAAATGATGTCTCCTAATCTAAATGCTCCAAGTGCAACTGCACCAAATTTCCAATTATTCAAGATGTTCGTAGATGTCATCCCTAGATTTGATGGCACACCATCTGTTCTCAATGACTTTGTTTCCGTTTGTGACGAACTAGTAGAGACGTACGCAACGGGAGAAAGTCAAATCCAAGACAAATTTGTATTACGGGCAATTAAAAGCAAGCTCCAAGGCCAAGCTCGGGTTAACATTGCCTCGCCTTTAGAATTAAGTAATTGGAACGATAATAAAACGGTTATTATTAGCACCTTTGGAGATCCCAGATATCTACCAACATTGCAAACTGAATTAATACATTTAAATATAGATACCAGAAAGGAAACTAACTTCCTGACAAAATATTAGGAATCAATCTCTTTTGATTTCCAAACTAAGACAGTCTTCAGAACCGTTTACGGTTAAAGAAAGTTATACAACGCCATTAACACAATGACCTTATTATTTTTTAACTTTCATTCATTTATTATGCATATTATACATTAACCTTCCGCGGTTAACGTGGGGGACTGGTAATCCGCATGACACTACAATGTTCGGTATTTTCCGTAAGAATTAGAAATCGGGGTTCGGGAGCTCAGTAGCTTCCCACTAAAGCGTCTTCTTTTCAGTGCTTAAATGGATGTAGTACTGTGTATGTCGTTACCGAATAGAGCCACATTGCGGATTGTGAGTCCACACGTTAAATTTGTTGTAATAAATGTAAAAGTAAGTTTCTAGATCGATAATATTTGTATATTGAAATTGTTCACCACAGTGTGACACATGGATTACGAAAAGGAACAAGAATATCTTAGACAATTATATGATGAAGTTAGGAGTGATTCTGAGTTGGAGTTGGAGCCAGACGATGACGATGATAGCTTAGCTGATAATGAGGTTGAACAACAAGACCATGATACTAATATAGAACAAGATATTGAAGATGTATCGCAAGAAGACATTTCATATAATAATGAAGAGTCTTCGCATAGGTAGTCGGAGAGCTGATGACGAATTTGGGAAGGTATTTTAGGCACGTTGAAATGATAAGAAAATTACATTTTATCAATGTGCGAATCTAGAACCTTGAGTCAGGAAGAGCGTTTGCGGTTATTTTCCTTCCCTCCTGCAGCATATGACATTTGCAAAAAAATAAACGAAAAAAATATCTTTTAGGCAACTGGGATTTTTTTTAATATCTTATTTTAGGATTTATATAATCCAGAAATAAAAATCCCAGACTATTTTGTTCGTTTTAAAATATGACCTGTCTCTCAAATATATTTTTTCATTATACGCAAAAAATATATTTTAGGCATTCTAAAATTTTTATAGCATTCTTGTAGATTAATTTTGAAAATACTTAAATACGTAAAATGCCAGACGAATATAACGGTTTTTAATAATTCCCTGACGCAAATAAAAATTTTAAATGAGTAGGACAAAAAAGACTTATGCGTAGGCATACACATGAGAAAGAAAATTAATCGAGACATGCCGGCAGCTGCTGGGGCCCTGACTCGTCAACTGTGATTGGTTACTGAAAGACTACGTGACTCGGGATTACCAGCGTAGCTCGAGCTCTGTATATAGTATTTCGGAGCAGTTTATTCCTTTGGAAACAACATTGCAATGTGGAAAATTTGTTTTTAGTTTTTTTTATTCATTTTACGAGACTTTTCAATACTATTTTTTTTAATGTGACCATAAATGTATAGAAATAGATATCTGTGTACATAGTTTTAACCGTTCTGAATTATTCTAGTGATAATATCGCTTACCGGCTGCAATAACGGCAGAACTCAAGAAAATTGAGATAAGTCATTCATGTTATTGGTGTGCGCGTATTCTACCTATTAACAAGACCGGCACAAAGATATTTCAAATTTTGGACGAGAGATAGCGCTAGTGTCATTGGCGCCTTTCTTTAACGGTTTTAGTTGCACACTGGCACAAGTGTTTAGTATGCTAGTGGATACCACTAGTTGTGCAATATAATAAGTGCAATAGTAGCATTTTTTGTGTTATTACGGTAAGTGTCCTATAAATAAAATGCATATTACTCAGCAATAGTGTTACATTTCGAAATGTGCCATTATTGCTTGCCGTAAGACATTGCGTATTACAAGATGTGTCACTATTGTTTTCTAAATGATGCATATTTTATCTATATAGTTTAACAATAGTGGCAGATTCAGAATTGTGTCATTATTGCTTGCTTAATGTCATGCAATGAAGTTAATCATCTGTGGCCTATTTGGAGTTGTGCCACTGTTAGTTTCCACATTTTATTAATTTTTTAGTTTTTCAGTTTAAAGCTTTTCGAATGCTTTGCTCAAGATATTGGCCAAAAATGCGATTAAAATGTATAAAATCTGAAATTATTTTGATTGCGTTTTCTATATCGTTTTAAACCTTTTAAAAATTAAAGTTTATATTTACTCTAACTGTAATATAGTTTTAGTTTTTATTTTTTCTCTCTAATTAGTATTATTAATATAATAATAATAATAGTACTGTATTACAATAATTATTAATAATATTAATTAGTATTAGTTATTGGAAGATATCACGAAAATATCTCTAGGCCAAGTTCTCGAAATATGTTGTTTTTTATCTAAGAATGTCAATTAATATACTAGCTCACTTTAGTCAAATACAGAAAAAATATATATAATATTTTATAAAGATTATTTCGCCACAACAAAGGATAATTTTATTCTAGGTTTATTACTGAGGCAAACCTGTGTGCAATATGGAAGACAAAAAAATCTTATTCAAGAGGAACAAAAATGTTAGAAATTTTGGGAATCAAATTGCAAAAAAGGCTGAGAGCAATAACACCTCAATTTGGAAAATAGTTCCTAACTCTCTTCACTCACCAAATCAGAATAACATGACGGATATTCCTGTGAGGTATCTACTAACGAGGTGGTGGAAGTTCAAAATGAAAGATCCGCAAGATGAAATCCTTTTGGAACAAGCACAAACAAATCAAAATACGGAGACTGTTTCAAGTAGTGTTGCTTTTGCAAGATTGCTGGAACAAAGAGAGACTGAAATGGCAACTGATAATCTGGAAGAAGGGGCAGATTCAGGCGAAGAGCCATTTTCATCAGACGATTCCATCGCAGATCCCAATTATCAAAGTGATGATTCTACATCGTCATCAAGTAATGTTGAAAATCATACGTTTTTACGAATAGATGAGCCCTCAACAAGCACAGAAGGGAGAGCTGCGTTAAAGCCATTACAAAACAATAAATAGGTTGATATAGATGTCAGTAAGAAGAAAACTAGAAAGAGAAAAACTTGTCCAACTGAGTGGAAAAGAAATAAAATAAAATTACTTCGAAATACTGGTCAGACATACAACACATTAAATAAAGGTACACCCCGTGGAAGCTAAACAAATGAAAATGCCTTGTCATGAAAATTGTATACTAAAGTGTAGAACTAAATTTTCGGAAGAAGAAAGAGTAGCCATATTTAAATCATACTGAAACCTGGCAGATATTACTAAACAAAGAGCATTTATTTTAACTCTAATGCAAGAAATATGCCCTAAATACTCATCGCGTAAACGAAGTAACAATAAAGCCTTTTATTTAAAAAAGGATGATAAAAAATACGAGTTTGTAAGGTGTTCTTTACTTCAACTTTAGGAATTACCAATCGTTGTATACGAAGCGTAATAATTAAGAGAAAAGGAGATTTAGAAGGCAAGAGAAGGAAGCATGGAAAACAAAAACAAGTGCCAGAAAATTTAAGAAATGATGTACGAGCCCATATTGAATCGATACCGAAAATCGAAAGCCATTACACTAGAGCACATAGTGAAAAACAATATATTGAGGGGGTTAAAACCATTACCGATCTATATAGAGATTACAAAACTCAATGTGAAACAGAATACAAACCATTTGTAACTTTAACAATGTATAGATATATTTTTAATTACGAATTTAACTTGGCTTTCTTCGTCTCGAGAAAAGACCAGTGTCAGCGGTGTGTATCATACGAAAATGCAAATAATGATGAAAAGGAAGAACTGGAAACCGATTATTTGGCCCATCAAAGTGAGAAAAATTTAAGCAGGGAGGAGAAACAAAATGATAAAGAGAAAACCAGTGAAAGTTACCAAGTAAGTTGTTTCGATTTACAAGCCACTTTACCGACTCCAAGAGGAGACGTGTCAAGTTTTTATTATAAATCAAAACTTTCCACTTATAACTGCACTGTATGCAATCTAACCAAAAAGGGTCAAGGCTCTGTGGCGTGTTTCATGTGGCATGAGGGTCAAGGAAAAAGAGGGCCCAATGAGATCGGTTCTTGCCTTCTTAAATATTTAAAACAGAAGTGAAAATTATGGAAAAGACGATTTGGAAATCGTCTTTTATTCTGACAATTGTGCCGGTCAACAAAAAAAAAAAAAATTTGTTCTGGCCGCATGCTTTTACGCAATTACTAAATACAATATAAAATCGATAACACATAGATATCTAGTTAGTGGAAACACCCAAAATGAAGGGGATAATGACCATTTAATCATTGAAAAGAACATTAAGCGGTCTTTAAAATCTGGTCCGATCTATACTCCAGATCAATACGTCATGCTGGTGAAAACTGCAAAAAAAGACAGGAACTCTTTATACAGTTATAGAAATGAGTTACGATGATTTTTTTGATTTAAAAAAACTAACAACGCAGACATCGTTCGGTTTTAATAAAGATACGTTAGGAGAAAATGTAAAGTTCAACAATGCTTCTGTGTTTAAAATAGAAAGAGATAATCTTGACAGATTTTATTACAAAACTTCGTATGCCGATTTAGATTATAAAATTGTAAATATCAAATCAAAAAATACGCGAACGAGTATTGCTTTTAATAATGTTAACTTAGTGCCACTTTATAAAGATTCTCTACCAATACCAGAGAAGAAGCATAATGACTTAATGTACCTATTAAATACGAACGCTATTAAAAAATGCCACAGTCATTTCTATAACAGTTTAAAAGTATCCAAAGAATAAAGACTTACAGAGTTATTCCTGTTTTATCAATAAAATTCTGTCTAAAAATTTTGTCTAAAATTCTCTCCGATTCACATAATCTGCGAAAATCATAACTCCATCCGTACAGATATCGACATATTTAATTGCAGCCTTAGTGATCTGAAAAGCTACTATGATGCAGGCTAATATGCTGTCTTTGTTTTTCTTTGCTTATCCCTGTTTTTCTTTGTTTTATCATATATCTTACCTATTAAAAAATGTTCTTTATTTCTCATTATTGTACGTGTTTATTTTAAACTAAGGTTTATAGTGTGCGAATAATGTTTACATACATGTGTTCTTAATTTTAAGCTCTAACTCTTGTGACGTAATCTTTTCTTATTACTACTATCAACCAAGGAATGACCAAAAGTCATAAAAGTTAAAAAAACCTAAAACCCAAAATAATATCGCTTGTACGTTGTCGTTACCAACACTGGACTGGTTGCCTGCTAGTTAACAGTGGAGGTTGGGGCAGGTTCAACAAATAAAGAAAGTGAAATTTATAAAGGGCGCCACATGGTTTAAACCAGCCAGCGTAAAGTGTTAATCTACTTAATTGTCATACAAACCATGAAACTAAATAAATAAATTGGAATGAATGGTTGAAAATCGTACAAGCTATCAAAGTCTTAATAATAAAAAAAATATATATATTTATTTACTACCATACAAGTACATTTATTCTAAGATTAAAATATTAACTTATGAAATTCATTAATTAAGAAAAATATATGGGACATTAAGTAAACTTGCTAAACGTAAACTAAAGCGCACCGCAATATAGCTATATTCGGTTTACAGCCGCTATAAAAAAAAGAAAGGAACAAAAATAATCCAGAGTTCCTAAACTGTGGTGCTGAGTTTATATGTTAAATTTTGGCGCTGAATGTATGCAGCGCAATTGTCAAATTGTTGGAAAATATCCGATAAAACACTGTAAATAATAGTGAACAATCAGGCAATAAAAATGCTCAGGTATTAATTGATACCAAAAAAGAAATATACCTGTACCTATATACTCGTATACATAATAAAAAAAATAGCAATAATATGTTCTAATGATATTTACAAAAAAAAAAGTATATATATATATTTCATTTCTCTGCTAAATACCCAAAAATATAGGAGAAAAAAAAATAATGAAATAAACAGGAAAACAATCTTTAAAAAAATATATATGGAAAAGAAGTATATGTATTTACAATGTTACATTATACTTATTCCCCAGCTATAAGTTTGAATGTACTTCCGGTTCAAGTTGAAGTTAAAAAAAATAAACAATAATAAAAAAACTGTTCAGAATTAATTTTACTTAAAGACAAAAAAAACTACTAAGTTTAGGTGTAATGAAAATGATTTAGTACATGTTAGAATTTAAATACGGTCAATAATAAAAAAAACTGTAAAAAAAAATTATTTATCAAAAGAACCAAATTACTAAAAAAAACAATAATAGTAATAACTGGGACCACTTATACTTGGAATAAAATGTTTTAAACAGGCCTTAATAATTATTACTAAATAAATCAATATAAAAAAAAGAATGCAAAAGAATTTATAGACTTGCGTGACTGTAGACACTGATGTGGCTGGTTGGTAGGTAGATCCACAATATGGCTCTTATGATAGGATCCAGTACAAATACAAAATTCCCAAAAATTCCAGGAATTCATGTATACCCAGGAACTATGTTCAAATTTATCCAGGAAAAAAAAATACCAACTGCAAACCAGGCAGCGATCTGTCCAAAAATCGGTTTATTATACACCAAAAATTTAACCATGAATTACTGATAAATTAATATTTAATAATCACTGTCAAATACCTCTTAAATTTGAAAAACCTATAATCATTGAGTCATGAAATAAAACAAATTACTGTTCCAACAACCATACCAAATAACACAGAACTATTTCTAAAGTAAATTAAAAATATAGATTACCACATCCCTGACACAACAACTACAGTTAAAAAAATAAACATATAACATTTGAAGTTTACAATTACAATTCTTCTCCAATATCATTCGGCCCTACAAATTTAAGAATTTCAGACTTAAGAAATTATAACCTTTATAAACATTCCTTAACAAATACACAAGAACACGTCAACACCCCCGACATAAACTCACTATTAAGAACACAACATTTAAACAAAGAAGAAAAAACCACAAGACAAACTAACGCTCACTAATTCAGTTAAACATGACATTAAAACCACAGACGATCAACCAATTTACAGCAAAAACTACACATATCCTTACATCCACAAAACAGAAGTCCAAAAACAAATTAAAGACATGTTGGATAATGACATTATCAGACCATCACAAAGTACTCATCTCCTATTTGGGCAGTACCGAAAAAATGGACGCAAGTGGAAAACCAAAATGGAGACTAGTTATGGACTACAGAAAACTCAACGAAAAAAATATAGAACACAGATATCCCATTCCAAATATTACTGAAATACTTGATAAATTAGGACGCTGTTCATATTTCTCAACAATTGATCTAGCCTCTGGATTTGATCAAATCGAAATGCATCCAGCTTCCAGAGAAAAAAACAGATTTCTCAGTAGAAAATGGACATTATTAATTTACAAGAATGCCTTTTGGATTGAAAAATGCCCCTGCCACCTTTCAAAGATGCATGGACAATGTATTGAAAGAACTGCAAAATAAAATTTGTCTCATTTATGTGGATGATGTAATAATATTGTTACGTGTTTGCTATCCACACAAACACCTCTACTCGTAGATTCGTTGATTGAAAGTCCAGGTAACAAATTACTGTCTTAACTATAATCACACTAGAACACTTATAAGTCCCTTTCTTATTGCTTCTTCACTCGTTCACGTTCAACTTAAGATTAAGTCTTGGCCCACCGTGCGTCTTATTTATACATCCATTCATCCGGTCTAGAGCACTCCAGAATATTCCCGGCCGTTCCCATACAATTCCAGTCTTATCTAACCAGTCTACACAGTCCAGTGGCGTAACAATATTCTCAAATGGTTTGGAAGAACACAAAAAACCTTCAATTAGTATTCGAAACATTCAGAAAGCATCAATTAAAAATACAGTTAGATAAATCAGAATATCTACAAAAAGAAGTAACAACGGTATTAAACCTAATCCAGATAAAATTTTGGCAATACAAAAATCTCATTCCTAAAACACCAAAAGAAATTAAAGCATTCCTTGGATTATTAGAATATTATCGAAAATTTATGGACAATTTCGCAAAAATCACAAAACCAATGACGAGTTGTTTAAAAAAGATGAGAAAGTAACATTAACAAAAGAATATATAGAATGCTTTGAAACATGTAAAACTCTGTTAACAAACAGCCCAATACTAAGCTATCCTGATTCCTCTTTACCTCTTGAAGTAAAAACGGACGCCTCAAATTACGCAATTGGTGCAGTTCTATCACAAAAAAATTAACCAATTTGTTACGCCTCACAGTGGTCGATATACCTAATTTACGGGGACATTTGCCACAAAATGCAATTCCTTGAAATCAAAAAAAAAGTTATAGAACTGTAGCCGGATAACTATTCTGGTAGGCCATGCAAAAAAATTGGAATTCGTGGAAGTACAGAGCGGTACCGAGGGCAGGAAGCGAGAGCAGGTAAAGAATACGCTCAGTTACGTTTAGTTGTCGTTATTAAACAGTTGTGTACAAGTTGTTCCCACAAGTACCCACAGTGTTTTATTGTGAAAATTTCTATCTCATCATGGCTGCTGGTCCTTCAGGTTAATTATGAAATAACTTTTAAGTGTATATAATGTTTGGCTGTTTATATTTTTTGCTTCTGATAAATTAAAAGAAAAAAATCATTTTCTTAATTGTTGTTTAAACTTCATCAGAGTAGAAAAAGAAGATTTACATTTATTTAAGCTAAAAATAGCATAGTTTTATTAAACATTTATCTATCTATCTAATAATACTACTCGCAATGTGCGTGGGTTCAGGGAAGCAATTTTTTTCACCTTTTGTTGCCAGGTGTCAATCTGGGAGTGAAGCGAAATCAATTGTTTGATTTTCTTTCTAAGGAAGGCCTTCTTTCTCAGGCAAATACGATACCTGCGAAGCAGAAGATAGTTGATTTCATCAAACTACTAATACCAAGTATTCCAAAAGAAGAGATTATGGCCAAAATTATAACATTTTCGTGCAATTTTACAATTCGTTGGAAGGCAAGTGGAAGAAACAAGAAAAGCTTTTTGAAAAAAAATTAAGGTTGGCTGGGAGAAATAAAATTTGGCGCTCAATCTACCCAGCAACAAGTAGCTACTGTTACACCCACTAGACGTTCAGTTCTTCGAGCTACGAAAGAATTCGCAAGCACGAATACAAGACCAAAGAGAAGACGAACGAAGAGTTTAGTAGGGAGTCATAGTCCTGAAGAACTTTTATTTGCAACCCAAACAAGCTTCATAAAAAAAGGCCAGAGAATTATTGCTCATGTAATGAAGAAAGCCCAGTGACAAGTCCTCGTTCGTTAAGAGCAATGAAGAGAATAAATCCTACAAAATTAAATTGGCGCGCATACACTCCGGAAGAAGCTCTGGCATTTATTATTGATACTAAAATGACCAAATCAATACATAAAGATGAAAAAAAGGGAGCAAAAGAGAGAAATTGAAGCATTTATTACAAAAACAGCCCATGTCAAAAATAACTGAATTATTTATTTTGTTATTGATAGATGGCCCCACTTGCTGCGCGTTTATCCGTAGAAAAATATTCTACAAAAACCGCCTAGGTACTTAATAAATACAGGTAAAATATTCTCCGATTCCGCAAAAGTAGCCCAAGTCATCGACGTTTTCCACAAAAAACAGCCCATATCCATAACATAGGTTGTTCTTGCCAGAAATATTATACGTAAGGTGCAACATAACCTATCTTGTCAGTTGTTTTGTTCTTGACAGTAGTTATCATTGCCATTGTGTATTCTAATCATGAATAACAATGAAGAACCAGTTGTACCGGTAAAAAAAGCAAGGAAAATTAAAAATGAAATACTGATCAGGGAGAAGAAAGTGAAAGGAGAAGCACATATAAACCATAAAGGTAGAGTTATCGAAGCTAAGAAAGTGGGACCAGACTGCAAGTAAGTGAATCCTATAAACAGATTACAGAACTAATGTTCTATAAAATATTTATTTTTTTAGATGTAAAAGGTACAAGTGCTTTAGTGTAATTACAGAAGATAAAAGGGAACAGATATTGAAGGAGTTTTATGCAATTCCAACAAAAAACCTCCAGGACAGGTTTATTAAGAACTTCACTTGTGAAGCAAAGAAGGTTCAGAAAAGCTGAAATAAATTACAGCGATAGTGAATCCGGTGATGATGAACTGCACCCCAAATTTCTTCATACCGTGGCTTTCTCGCATATATGTTAAAACCGAACCTTCTTCCAAATATGTTGGTGTTAAAATATGCAGAGATGCTTTCCTAAGTTTACATGGGATTACCAGGGCTAGATTGCGACGTATTCAAAACTCTCTTGCTCACACAAACGGATCACCATTAGATAAAAGAGGGCAACATCAAAACAGACCAACTAAAACTCCTTCTGAATTAGACTTTCTCATTCAGCAGCATATCAAGTCATTTCCGGCTAGGCAATCACATTATTCCAAACGAAAGAATCCTTAGAGGATTTATTTGCATGAAACTTTAACCGTAAAAGAAATGTATCGTTCTTTCCTAGAAAAATATAGGATTAGGGTTTCATACAAAGTGTACTGGTTAGTATTCACCACTCAATTTAATATTAGGTTCGGCTTACCAAGAACTGACACGTGTACGATGTGTGATATGCTACGCCAAAAAATTGAAGCTAATAAAAATGAGCAAGAAGGAAGGAAGCTAGCGGCTGAAAAGGAGCTCCATTTGCAGAAAGCAGAAGCCTTCTATTCTTTGAAGCGGAAGTAGAAACAAGAAACTCGCACAAATAAAGCAACTGTTATAAGCTTCGATTTTATGCAAAATTTGCCATTACCTCACATCAGAACTAATACTGTGTTTTATGCTCGACAGTTATGGTACTTTGTGTTTGGGGTCCATGACTTATCTGATGACTCTACCTCAATGTATGTATATAATGAAAGCGTAGGAAGGAAAGGTCAGAACGATGTGACTTCACACCTATTTCACTTTTTAAGACGTAAAGAGATTACTTCAGCAGAAACTTTGGTTATTTTTAGCGACGGATGCGCTGGCCAGAACAAAAATTACACGATGGTACGTTTCTTATATTTCGTCGTTCATGTGCTAAAACTTTTTAAAAGTGTTATTCATATTTTCCCTATAAAAGGCCACTTTTTTCTGCCTAATGATAAGGATTTCTCAATAATCAGTAAAAGGAAAGAAAAAGTGACAGTTGAGACACCTCAGGAGTGCGATGGCATCATGGTAAACCTGTCGGTCGAAGCTTTCACCTTTTGATGTGATCAATGTTGATCAATCAAACCTTTTTGATGTGAAGAAAGCGGTGGAGCCTTATTTTTAAAGACACCCAAGCCACCTTTGAAACTAAAAACTCTTAGGATGTATAAGATATCGATAGAAGATCCTAATATTGCCTTAATAAGAAAGTCATACTCTGGGCCATGGGGCAGATGTTGGATACGGAACAAAACTCAAATTCCAACAGAGTTTGCCATGACGCCGTCTTATGCAGGACCTATTAATATAAACCCGTTAAAGACTAAAAGTTTAATAGATTTATGTCCTACCCTAAGTAAAGTCGAAAACAGAGCATTTTATGAATCATTCATGCAAAATAGGGAGGAGCAACCCAGCCAAAATACAGAAATTGATTCTGAAGAGAACAGCAGTGGATGCGAGAGTGAATAACTATACCTGCAATACCTTTCAATATGATTAGAAACTTATTACAGTAAAGATTATTTTGAATTATATCTTTTTCTTGCAAAAAAACCTGTCAATCAAACTTTTTTTCTCTCTAACACTGAAAAATAGCCACGTATGTCACAATCTGCCCTCAATAATGTCACATTATTGCCGATTTTTTCACATAACAGATTTGAAAATTTTGGCTTGATTACGAACATATTCACATTTTTTAATTTTCCCTAAATTCTGAAATTTTCACAAGGGCTGTTTTTGTAATAAACGCTTCAATTGCGACATTTATCCCGCATACGAGAAAATATTACTAGCTAAAAAAGAGTGCTACCCCAAGGATATAAAAATTACTGAGAATTTGGGAGAAGTGAAATTACAAAGTCTTCTTGATCACGTCGTTCAGCGTCTGTCAATAGTTCAGAATGAGGTTATTACTCATGTTATAAAAGATATTTCAGTATTTTATATAAATGGGGCTTTGATGGGAGCTCTGGCCACTCGATATATAAGCAAAAATGTCTGGAAAGCTCAGATGCTAAAGATTCAGATTTATTGTTGACGTCAATTGTACCGTTGAGAGTTATTGCAAAGACTGAAAATTCTGAGGAAATAATTTGGATGAATCCTCGTGCCTCATCTACACAACTTTGTATGCCAATAAAAATCAAATTTACCAAAGAGAGGCAAGACGTTATAATGCAGCAAAATGAACAGATGGAAAGCAAAATCTTAACACTGACACCAACCTGCATAAAAATTGATGGGAAGGATATCAATGTACATCATACCTTACTAAAAACGATGTTGGATGGGAAAATAGCAAATGCTATAGCTGAGAATCCATCAACACAGAGCTGCTACATTTGTAAAGCAAAGCCAAGCCAAATGAACGATATAAAAGCCGTTACGAAAATGCCATGCAATACGAGTACGTTTCAATACGGATTATCTACACTACATGCACATATCCGATTTTTTGAATGCATATTACACATTTCATACCGAAGAGATATGATAACCTGGCAGGTTCGAGGCCCAGATAACAGAGCTGTACTTGAAGAGAAAAAAAGTGAGATTGTCGCAAAATTTCGTTAAGAAACTGGTCTGCTTGTGGATGTCGTTAAACAAGGCAGTGGAACTACTAATTACGGCAACACAGCCCGGCGATTTTTCCAAGAGCCTAAAAAGGCCGCAGAAATCACATGATCGTCAAGACTCGGATGAGTCATTAGTAAGTGAAGAGGAGTCTCTGAATTCTTCAGAAAGTGATTTAGATTCGTTTTAAAATACACTAGTGTAGAATTTTAAGGTGTTAATATTAAAATACAATAAAAAAAATTATGACCGTAGTATTTATTTGCATGTCTTCTATTGTCCTGGCCACAAAAACAGAAAACCTAATTTTGAATTTCAAGCCTCTTATAGAAACCACTCCTTGGTTCGTAATTTTTTTTCTATTTTTGGCGTGTTTACAGATATACTATTATCATATTCACGAAATTTCAGAATTTTCAAGCGAAATTTATATTTCAACCCTCAAAAAACCACCCCTTGGTTAAATTTTTTTTTACTATGTTTGTTGTACTTACGGGTATATTATTAAATTCACAGAATATCAGAATTTTCAAGCGAAATTTATATTTTAACCCTCTCGAAAACCACCCCCTTGGTTCATAGAATTTTTTTACTATTTTTGTTGTACTGGCGGGTATAATACTATTAAATTCACAGAATATCAGAATTTTCAAGCGAAATTTATATTTTAACCCTCTCAAAAACAACCCCCTTGGTTCATAGAATTTTTTTACTATTTTTGTTGTACTTACGGGTATAATATTATTAAATTCACAGAATATCAGAATTTTCAAGCGAAATTTATATTTTAACCCTCTCAAAAAACAACCCCCTTGGTTCATAGAATTTTTTTTACTATTTTTGTTGTACTTACGGGTATAATATTATTAAATTCACAGAATATCAGAATTTTTAAGCGAAATTTATATTTTAACCCTCTCAAAAACCACCCCCTTGGTTCATAGAATTTTTTTTACTATTTTTCCTGTTTTCTTAAGACTATTTAGAGCGTGTTTACAAATTTATACATTTTTGTCCTCCTAAAAATTGAAAATCGACCACTGTGCACGGTGATCAAAAACTAACATTTAGGATTCCAAAAATATATTTTTGTTCCACGCTCGATATCTCTGAAACGATTTTGGTAATCTTCAGAGATAATTGTTACATAGGAATTTTATAATTACCACGCTTTCCACTCATCGCTTAGTCGTAAACAATTCCGAGAACTATAAGGAACGCAGGCGCGCTCGTATGTCAACGTGAATTACTCTTATTTTCATTATTGCGAAGAGTGCTTGTGTCAGCTGTCACAAGTGTGTATATGTGATTTTCAAAATGGTGCACATTCTCCAAGGTATGTACTATAATGTTATACACATTCAAGTTACACTAATTTGTGATTTAGTATTATTAGAATTTTTTAACGTTTTCAATTACTAGAAAAAAGAAATAAAGTGCAAAGTTTATTGGATGAGTACTTTTTTGGCACACCTTAGCACATATTTATTTTGATATAGTAGTGTTTGGCTGTTCTTATGCTTTCGATAAATACTAATTAAATCTTCCACAACTCCCCACAACATTTAAATATTTTGTGTTCTAGGTCGACGTGCTAGCTTCTCGCGACTCGAATTATTCGAACTTTTACGAACGAAAATTCCATTCCATCCTATGGGGGTGGGATCCAAGAATTTCCTGTTTAATCATGTCATTGACATCATCGGGAGTGAGAACGTGACTACCCAAGATCAGAAAAAATCCAGAAGGCCATTCACATTTTTTGCATGGCCTTGTGGAGGAAGTGGAAAGTAAGTCATGGATTTATTTCCAGATTTATGCAGAAAAATATAGAATGGCTTAATGAAGAGTTTATTACATCCGGTACCGTTCAGTGTACACCTTCTGGGTTAGGATCGGCCGGTCGTGGTAGACCAAAATTATTATTTGCTGAAGCAAGCCAGCAAACAAAGCGAAGAAGAGAGCAACAAATTGTGGAGTCGACAGGCAAAGAAGAACTATTTGTGGCTGCTCAGATGAAGCTACATTCCTGTGGAAATAGGAACGCTGCCGTTGTCGTACATAAGGTTACAAATTCCCCAAAAAGTGCAACACGCTTCAAGAAAACAAAGAATTATCACATCTTTCCGTAACGAAATGGATCTTTTGGTGGATTCCGTGAAACCTGGCTTTGGTAATACGAACAATGGCAATACTGCTCGCAAATTTTTCGCTTGCCCAGCATTATCATCACGTATTACAGGTATATATCAGACTCTAATTTATAGATTTAGTGAGATTTTGAAGACGTTAAATTGTAATTATAAAATAAATGCTACTTCATTCGGACAGTATGCATATGAAACTGCCCAGCTGTACGTGAAATTGTATGAATGGTATCCAATGTCTCCAACTGTACACAAAATACTTTTACACGGAAAAGATATTATCGACATTTTTTACTTCCGATTGGCCAGTTAGGAGAAGACGCTCTAGACACAAAGAAGTGAAATATTATAGAAAACATAATACACGTAAGATGTCGCGAAAAATAACAAATGCGGATTTACTTAACATTATGTTAGTATCGTCAGATCCATTAATTTCTAGTTTAAGAGTTTTACCATCTAGGCAAAGTGATTCTATTAATAAAGATGTTATTTTACTATTAGAGTCTCCAGAAATGTCATCTGATGAGGAAATAGAATCTGATTAATTGTTTAATGTGTCATATAATAATAAAAAATTATACTGTAAAAATATTATGAATACGATATATAGTAAAAAATAACATGTAAGAACAGCTAAAGAAAATGTGTATTATGTAAGTTTTGAATTGTATTTTTTTCTCTTGATTAAAGTGTTCTAAGCAGTTTCAAAATATATTTTTTATTTAAATACGCTTCTAATTTCCAATAATGAAGAACGAACGGCCAAGAGGCCACTCTACTAAGAACAGACAGTTCCTAGTGTTTTAAATCCCCTTAGTGTTTAGAATGTATTCGTTATTTTTTTGTGTCTTCACATTAATAATATTGGTATTTTCGTAAAATTTCAGAATTTTTTCAATAAAATATTTTTTTCACCCCCTCTAAAAACCACCCCTTGGTACTTAGAATTTTTTCATAATTTTTTTCGTTGTTTAACAAATATTTTAGGTGGATTTGTTGATTTATAGATTTTTGACCACCTAGAACTTAAATCTGGATCACCGTGCGACTGTATAACGGCGGTCGCAGCAGAGAATAATGAGGAAGGTGAGAGGTTTAGGGTCGATGGTCGCCGATTATCTGGACTCTCGGTACGTCAGTTCCATCGAGGCCACCTGGCGCTTTTTAGAGTTTAAGATGCACGATCGATCACATTCTGTTATGGTATTGCCCGTGCATCTTCCTAGAAATCGCATAGTGGTGTTCGATGTGAACGATGATCCCGACAGGTTAGAGGAACGGTTGGACCGAACCGGTAAGTTGGAGGCTTGGTTCAATTTGAATAGGGACGACGTGAATGCAAGGCGTATCCTGTATTCCGATATTCCTGAGCATTACACGTGGGACAATAGGGAAGGTTGGCGTCCTCGTCGACAGGTTTCCAAATTGATAGATTGCATCGCTGACGTGTCTGCCAGACAAAGGCAGATGGAGCTTTTCTTTTTACGTGTGTTAATACGACACGTCGCCGGGCCGACCTCATTTGAGGAATTACGGACAGTCGACGGTCGTATATATCCCCGTTTCGAGAGGCATGTGAGGCGAGGCATTTGTTGACGACTTTCGATGAATACGATCGTTGTATGAGAGAGTCTGTCGGTTTCAGGTTTCCAGGGCAGTTGAGACGTCTATTTGCCATGATCATACATATCTTGGACGATGATAGGTTGGCGGAGGTGGTTCATCTTTGGCATACGTATAAGGATTTTTGATTCGGGATTTCGTTAATATCCAGGGGTATCACTCGACGACAGGCGATCGCATGGTGTCTGGAGCTAATGCGGGCGATGTTAGCCCGTGTTAGGCCTGAAATAACTTTGGAGATGTTGGGTATCGTTTTGAGGGATGGCGATCGTGTCGATGTACCTGTCGTCGGCGGCGTCGATGCTGAAGGGAATCTTTTTCCTCCTGTCATCGTCGACGACGTTGATGATGGCGATATCGGTGCTGTCGTACGTCAGCGAAACGTTTACGATCTGGCATCTTTGAATGTTGATCAGAAACGGATCTTCATGCGAGGAATTCTTCGATGTATTGCCAGAGATCGAAACATCGATTTGCCACTCGATTTGTATGATGTAATGGGTGTCGATTTGACTGTCGATGAGTTAGTAGGTGGTAGGTGGTGGTGGTGGTGAAGGAGGTGTTCGACGATTATTGGAGAACGTTTTTCGTTGATGGTTCCGGAGGTAGCGGGAAAACCTACCTCTATAACACTCTTCTGTCTTATATCAACAACGTTCTCCGATTGCCTACGATTGCCGTTGCTTGGACAAGAGTAGCGGCAAATCAATTGATAGGGAGTAAAACTTGCCATCGGGCTTTCAGGTTGCCGGTCAGTCTCGGTGAACGTTCTATCGTCGGCTGGCCTATCGATTAGTGGAATTTTCAAAATTTCCAATCGACCGCTTTAGTCGTGTCTCATAGGTTTGCTGTCGAAGCCTTCCATAGATACTTCAAAGAATTAACTCGACGGCCTGTAGCTTTGATGGGTAGTAAGTGTGTTCTTGTTCGGTGGAGATTTTCGTCAGGTTCTTCCCGTCGTGTTCAGAGGTCATCGGGCCAGCATCATCGATGCTTCCCTGAAGTTGTCGTTGTGGAACGATTTTGGTAAGCTACGACTTAATGTCAATATGAGGACTGCTTCGGGGGCGCGTGATATGGAACGATACGAGGAATTCGATCAGAGGACTTATGTGGAGTGGCTTCTGGCTGTTGGAGAAGGTAGATTACCTTACACTTCTTTCGAGAGTCGGCGGTGTCTTTCTGATTCAAATTCCCCGTATGTTTCATTCGCCGTCTTTGGAGCATCTCCTCGATTATGTCTATGGAGGTGTTTTCGATGGAAACGAGGTGGGAGATAGGGCCATTCTTTGTCCGACTAACGTCATGGTCGACGAGGTAAAATTCGTTGATCTTGAACAGGTTGGGCCGGGGAGGTAACATCGTACTTTAGCGTCGATTCAGTAAAAGAAGATCCCGGAGATCGTCTTCGTATCCCCATAGATCTACTGAATTCAGTTAATGTATCGGGGTTACCTTCTCACAAGTTGAAATTGAAAGTATGGGCTGTAGTTATGCTGTTGCGTAACTTGGATGTGGATGTTGGATAGTGTAATGGGGTAAGAATGAAAGTCAGTCGATTAGGAGATCTGATTGTCGAGTGTGAATTTCTTACAGATGAGAGGCGTGGACAGAAGATTTGGTTGCCCAGAATCAAGATGTTGGCTAGGGATAGTCTGATCCCACGAGAGGTGATTCGGATACAGTTTCCGATCCGATTGGCGTATGCTATGATGATCAACAAATCTCAGGGTCAGACTTTGAGGAAAAGCAGGGGTGTACTTGCGGCGGCCGTGTTTTGCCCACGGTCAGCTGTACGTGGCATTTTCTCGGATGAATTCTCCTGATAACATTAGAGTTTTCATGGAGATCGGACAAGGTAGGGATTCTGTTGCAGCTAGACGTGGTAAGAAATATACGAGGAATGTCGTCTATCAATCTTTGTTAGAGGATGATGCATGCCGCTGCGGCAATTCGTCGTGCGGCTCCTCCTCGTGTCGTTATCGCTCGTGGGGATACAGCTGACGTTGTAGATACAATAAAGGCTTTTGGTGTCCAAGGTGAAGGGGACGAACTTCCCGAACAGATCAACGTCTCTCAGGTTGTTCGTGATCGTCAACGGGATGTCCCGTTGGATGATGAACAACGTGTTGATGTTCTTTCTTATCGGGAGTTGGATGGACTTTTGATACCGGATCGCTCCGAGGCCGAACTGCGTACGAGAGTATCGACCGTGGATCGGCCGGGAACGAGCGGATTAAGAGTTCCATCTATTTCCCTACGCACTTGGTATCAGGTTCTTCGAGACGACGAGGAGTCGGACTCGTCGGATTAGTTGTATTGTCGTCGGTTGTATGTTTCTGTGTGTTGGTGATGGCTGTGTGTTTCTGTGTGTTGGTGATTTTTCGAAGGTTTTTTCTAAAGTTGTTCTCTATGTGTGTATGTGTGTGTGTCTTTGTCTCTGTGCGTCTGTGTCTCTGTGTCTCTGTATGTCTGTGTCTCTGTGTATCTGTATTTGTGTGTCTGTGTCTATATGTGTGTGTGTGTGTGTATATACGTGGGTGGATAAAAACTTAAAACGCAAAAAAAAAGATAAATTGTGTCACGGACTGTTCGTTCATTAATGATTTGTGATACAATTTATCGGCAGTACGCTTTTTTTTTCTTTGTTTTTTTGAGGCTACTGTCCGTTTTGTTCGATGTATTATTATTATTGAACCGTACACCGCTGACGAGACTAAGGAAGGTCGAAACAGTTGTTTCGAGAATAAAAATTATGTCATATTCGACAAACGACAAATCGGCCCTTTTCAGGGCCACCAATTGAATTCAGAAAAAATTCGTTATACGTGTGCAAAAACAAATAGTGGCGACACTACAACAACGTGGTGAAAGAAGGCGTATTTCTTACACCTGTTGCTGTTACCAGCATGAAGATCGAAGAAGTTATTGCCAGCAAATTAATACGGTAAGAACTATTATTATTATGAACTTCTATTTATTTGCACGTTGGTTAGTCGTTTAGGTTTCAATTTATATTCTATCCATATTAGTATATGTTTACATTCGTTATTAGTCGTTCAGGTTAACAGATGGTAAATTAACACGTACAGAACGATTTTTAAGTAACCATGTTAAATGCATATCGTTAAATTTAAGTGATTTTAATTCCGAATTTTGTGGGGTAAAATTAACAGAAAGTAAAAATCATAATTCTTACGGCATACAGATCTTGTACAGGGGACTTCAATATATTTTTAACCAATTTGGAAAATTTACTGTTCAAATATTCTACAGGTAATTTTAAGATTGTACTTGTGGGTGATTTCAACATAAATTTTCATAACAAAACCTCGCATTTGACCGATCTAGTGTCACTTGTGGATTATTTTGGTCTTGATATAGTTATCAAGGACAGCACGAGAATTACCGCAAAATCCTCTAGTTGCATTGACAATATCCTTACAAATTTAAAAAAATAATGATTATAAAGTTGGAGTAATTGATCCATGTCTTTCGGATCATTTAGGTCAATATATCTATTCAAGCTGCTGCTGACTCTCCTAGGGAAGTATTGAGAAGGCGTATCACAAATAGTGGAAATGTCAAATTACGTGCTTCACTTTCTGATCTTAACTGGAACATTTTTTTAAGAAACGATTACAGTGTAGACTTTTTGCCGAATTTACTCGTTGACAATTATAAAAATCTGGTGCATCAGCACTTTCCACTAAAATGCACCTTTAAAAATAGTAAACCACCAGTAACTTGGTTCAATGAGTCATTACGTACAATGCGTGACACATTGGCTAGCGTTAAGCAAATATGTAATGTAACAAAAGACCCTACGCATTTCCAAGTGTACAAAGATTTATATAAAAATTATAAAAGTGCAATAAATGTAGCAAAAAAAGCTGCTTACAATCAACATTTTGCAAATTCAGACAATAAATCTAGAGACGGCTAGAAACTAATAAATTATGAGCGTAACAATAAAAATTCGTCGAAATCGCAAATAAATCCTTCTTTATCACAGGGTGATTTTAATCATTATTTTAGCACTGTAGCGGAAAATATTATTACTTCACTTCCAATCAGTGATATAAATATAAATGACATAATGGGTAAAATTCCTGTCGTAGCTGATTCCTTTTTCTCAAGCCAGTTTCCACATATGACGTACTCGATGCAGTGAATGCTTTATGAAATTCCCCTTGTACTGATGTTTATGATCTAAATAGTGAGATAATTTAAAAAACTATTGATATAATTTTGTGTCCTCTTACCGCATTAATAAATAGATGCTTTGAGGAAGCATTTTTCCCAGGCGCCTTTAAAATAACTAAGGTTATTCCGCTTTTTTAAAAGGGTGACATGACATTAGTGGATAATTACTGTCCGATTTCGATTATTCCCATTTTTGGGAAAATAGTTGAAATTTTCTTAAAATGGGCACTGTCTCAGCACCTTGAACGTAATTCAATAATTTCATCTAACCAATTTGGCTTTCGTTCCAAATTTTCTACAACGCAAGCTGTACAGCGAGTTGTGTGTGACATAATTCGAAATTTTGAGGAGGAAGAACACACAGGAATCGCTTTGTGTGATCTCTCTAAAGCTTTCGACTGTGTTCCTCATGACCTGCTGCTAAGAAAATTATCGTATTATGGTATAAGAGGTTTGCGTCTACTTCTTTTTACATCTTATCTTAGAAATAGGAAGCAATATGTCAGTATCAACAACTTAAATTCAGATTTCAGCGATGTTAAACATGGCGTGCCTCAAGGATCTGTGTTGGGACCAGTTCTATTTATATTATTTATAAACGATATTTACTATTTTCTCCAGCTGTATAAATGTGTCCTTTTTGCTGATGATACAACTTTAATTGCTTCAAATAGAGACTGTTCAAATCTTCTCGATAGTTTAAATCAAATTGAAAAAATTGCTAACAAATGGTTTATTACAAATAAACTTAAACTTAACGGTGATAAATCACAGAAACTTGTTGTATCTTCGAATCGTAGCATCACTAAGGGAGAAAGCGTTAAGTTGTTGGGGGTTATAGTAGATGACAATTTAAATTGGAATTGTCATGTTGACTATTTGGGGAAATCACTTACAAGTGTAATTTTCTTATTATGCCAATTGAAGTTGGTATTGGGTTTCAACACACTACTTTCTGCATATTTTGCATTATTTCATTCGCGTATTTCTTATGCAGTAACCTTATGGGGTAATTCAAGTCATGCCATAAGAATTTTTCATCTTCAAAAGAGAGCTGTCAGAGTAATCAGTGGAATTATTAATAATAGGGAACACTGTCAACCATTATTCTTAAAATTCGGTATAATGCCTTTACCATCTTTACATATATACTTCTCTCTAATTGAAATACATGAAAACGTCAGTAGTTTTGATACCCACTCTGATTTACATAACTATAGTACAAGATCTGCAAATTTACTAAGGATACCTCGTTTTAGGCTGAAAAAGTCTGAAAGTAATTCATTAAATTTTAATTTGTATAATAAACTACTCCCCGAAGTAAAGTCACTAAATTTAAATCGTTTTAAAAACAATATTAGAAGTATTATATTAAAACATTGTTTTTATTCAATTGAAGATTATTTACGGGCATCACTCTAATAAACAAGAAATTGATAAATAGATTACCCATTTAAAATCGCATTGTATTTATAATATTGATGTGGAGCAGAACTACCCGATATTTAGTTTAATTTCGTTATTTAGTTTAATTTTGTTTTATGAGTGTACAAGGGTGTATGTGTGTGTGTGTGTATATGTATGCGTGTCTATATATGTATGTGTGTATATATGCGTATAAATGTGCGTATATGTATATGTGTGTATCTGTGTATATGTGTGTACATATGTATATGTGTGTATATGTTGCATGCATGCGTGTATGTGTGTGTGTATGTGCATGTGTATGTATGTATGTATGTTTGTATATAAACTGGTTTGTCATATATGTGTTTTTATTTATACAGATATACTAACAATATATTACTTACTATAAGATAGTTCGTTTTTTTTCGACAATCGTTTGGTATATGTATATACAGGGGTTATTTAATTTTAATTTCCTTCTGACTTCCACTGTTTTGTTTTTAGTTTATATATTAGTTTGTGCTTCATGTGTTTGTATTTATATACATAAAATCTGTATAATATTTTAAATTTTATTAACTATAAGAAAGTTCTTGTTTTTTCGACAAAAGTACCAATCTGTATATACAGTGGTTTTTACTTTACTTTTACTTCTACTATTTTGCTTATAGCTTATGTATTTGTATTTGTGCTTTATTATTTATATTTATATATCAACCCTGAATGATCTTTAAAAAAATTTTTTTCTCTTTTAACTATAAGATTTTTGTGCTCTGACTTGCTACAAATGTACAAACCTGTATATAATGTGGTTAAATAAACGATATCTATCTATCTATCTATCTATCTATCTATCTATCTATCTATTAACTTCCATCTGTCTTCGGTTAGTCGTTTAGGTTTTAATTTATATTTTCAATGCCTATTATTATTATTATTTTCGGTTTTCCGATACCGGTCAGTCCTCCCGTGGCCTCCCACGCCTCACGGGAGTCGCGCCGGCGCATCTACTACAGCCACTCCCCACATCCCGCAGGGTTAGTGAGGTACCAGAATCATGTGCCCTAAGCAGACGGAGAGAACCCAGAATGACCGCCTTCTGCATTTGGCTTGCCAGCCACTCGGCTGATTTTTGGCAGGCCGGTATGATCTTCAGTTCCGAGAGCAGCGTAGCCTTTATCCCTCCGAGTACACCAATTATAAGGACGACCATTTTCACCGAGTAGCCTGGAGTTCGTACTGGAGATCGCGATATTTGGTCTGTTTCTCCTCCTCCTTCAAGGTGATTCTTTTCTGGAATATCCGATGCCGGTCAGTCCTCCCGTGGCCTCCGACGCCTCACGGGAGTCGCGCCGGCGCATCAACTACAGCCACTCCCCACATCCCGCAGGGTTAGAGACTGTAGATACCAGAATCGTGTGTCCTAAGCAGACGGAGAGAACCCTTCTGCATTTGGCCTGCCAGCCACTCGGCTGATTTTTGGCAGGCCGTTATGATCTTCAGTTCCGAGAGCAGCGTAGGCTTTATCCCTCCGAGTACACCGATTATAAGGACCACCATTTTTACCAAGTAGCCTGGGTACAGCACTTGGACCTCGTAACGGAGATCGCGATATTTGGTCCGTTTCTCCTCCTCCTTCAAGGTGATGTTTTTCTCCGCAGGTGCCGAGAACTCGATGACACACATCACCTTGAGTTGATGGTCGAGGAGGACTATGTCAGGCTTGTTGGCTTGGATTAGCCTGACAGTCGGGAACGAGTAGTTCCAGTAAATCCGGCATTTCTCGTTCTCGACAACGGACTCAATATCTCCGGGGACGTAAGGCAACACTGGTGTCTGGTCTACCCCGCACGAGTGCCTTAGATGGTAGTATAGCACTCGTAAAACCGCATTATGTCGGTGGGTGTAGGCCGAAATCGCATATATGGGGCATGCAGAAAGTAAGTGCATGGGCGATTTCGGCGCCTGATGGCAGGTCCTGCAGTTGATATCAGGAACCTCTACACGCCACACGCGGCTCCGGTAGACCAAGGTGTTGATAACACCATCTTGGCAGGCCATAATAAATCCTTCGGTCTCCGACTTAAGCCCCGCTGACCTTAGAAAGGAGAAGGTCAGCCTGGTCGATAAACCCAGTGTTTCGATGTTCTTATAGAAGACACCATGCTGGGGTTTATCGACGTGCTGCCGAAAGACTTTCCTGTTCGGCAGCTCTGATTCGGGCTTTCAGACGATTTGGCTGAAGTTCGGTGACTGCCTCCTCGCCTGATGTCAAATGCGAGACCGAGTTCATCTGCGGCTCTTTTTGCTGCCTTGAACTATCCTGCTCCCACTCCTACAGTTTCGTGATGTTTTACGAGCCGCAAGAGGGGAACTGAGCTATTGAGTTATGTTACATGCCATACTCAGAGCTACTCTGCCATGCGTACACTCCAGGCTCAAGAGTCCTCGGCCCCCCCGTTGACGTGGGAGGTACACACGAGGAACGGACGATCTAGAATGAATACTTCTGTGAATATTCATCATCTTACGGATATCCCTATCTAATTGACGCAGCTCCTCTATTGTCCACTTTACTACTCCGAAGGAGTGGAGCAGAACCAGAACGGCAAGCATCTTAGTTGCAGACACCTTGTTCTTCCCCAAAAGTTTGGAAGACCAAATCTTTCGGAGGCGGTGTCTGTACTTGCCGCGGAGAGAATCTTTTATTTGTGATACATCCTGGATGTGCCTTTGTTGCACACCCAGATATGTATAGGTCTCTCCGGCATCCAGATGTCTTAGGATGCTTCCGTCTGCAAGCTGCGCATCTTCAGGGAATTCCCCGCATCGTCCTCTCTTGAGGTGGACGACTGCACATTTGTCCAACCCGAACTCCATACCAATTGCCCGCGTATATTCTTCGACCACCCTAAGAGCGTTTTGTAGCTCGCACTCTCCGGAGGCATAAGGTTTAAGGTAATCCATATAAAATAGATCGATGACCTTATGCCTCCGGTCGCTGGGTGGCCCACATTGATATCCGCGGGTTTGGCGGAGCCCAACAGACAACGGCAGCAGCGAGATGCAGAAGAGGAGAGGACTCAGGGAGTCACCCTGGAAAACTCCTCTCCTAAATGCCGCCTGCTCTGTCGTGACCCGCTGTGCACCTGATGTTATGGTGAAGCGGGTCTTCCAAAGCGGCAGCAGCTTGTTCTATGCATCTCACTAGTGGCGCTGGTACCGCACGACATTCGAGCAAGTACAACAATAGCTCATGTGATGTTGTATCAAATGCCTTGCGGTAATCAATCCAGGCCATCGATAGATTCCGCTCGTATTACACAGAATTCTGTGTAATACAGCTGTCTATCAGCAGGCTGTCTTTGCAACCTGCCATGCCCTTCTTGGTACCGCGCTGTTCGTGTATCTGCTGGAAGACCGGATCAACAGACCTCAGTGTCCTAGCATACAAAATACGTGTAAATATCTTGTAGCAGGAGTCGAGGCAAGTGATAGGCCTTCGACGAACCAGTCCGGAATCTGCTGCCTTTCGTTCAACCATGAGTTGAAAACTCGCGCTAGACAGCGGTGAGTAGAAGGAAATTTCTTCCACCACCAGTTGTTAATGCCGTCTGGGCCCGGGGCAGCGAAATTCTTGATACCAACAAGTGCTTGTTGGACTTCCTCCGTACTGATTGCCTGGCACACTTCGTAGATTCCCTTCCAGAAGGTTTCGACATCTACAGTCGGCGGATTATCTACAACACGCTGTGGCTCTTGAAAGAGGCGAGAAGGATTCGTACGGACAAATTGTTTTATTCCATACTCCTCACCCGCCTCTTCAATGTTTTCTTTATCGCCATGAGCGCTCGGATCCTATCTAGACAGTGCTGCTTGATGGTAAGCATCACTGTCAGATTTAGAGAATGGTGTTGAGGTCTTAATCCGGCTGCTATGCGCCGGATTCTGGGAGTAAAAACTCTACCAGTCGTCTTATATTAGACTACACTCTGGATCCGAGAAGCGTGTTGTCTGGCCGACTGTATCTTGCCCTCGATTTTCTGTACACGCCGCTTGGCTTTCTCGACCCCGTGATTGGTTGACCTCTCACGGGGGACGAGTTGCTTCGAGGCGTTGTACATGGCACAGTTGATTTGCCAGATGTCTGCATCTTCCGGAATTTCCTCATCGAAGACCACGTCCATTCTATCCAGGTCTTGTGGCTTTAGGTTAGCCCTGGTGTTAAGGCTAACCCTCGACCTTAAGTCTACGTCGATGAACTCTAAAGGATGTTCCCCATCAGCTGATAATTGCAGCGGTAGGACTGCGACTGGCAGTTCTTCCGGCTGACGGGGTGCCCTTACATAACCTGTCCTGAGCAGAAAGGATACTTGATCTCTCAGGTGTTGTTTAGAGAAGGTGAGATGTTCTGGATGCATTTCGCACCAAAGTGCATGCAATCGCGCCATGTATCATTTGCCTATGGATTAATTTATACGTCGTAAAATGCAGAATTTAGGGGGACTAAAGTGCAAATGTCAGTTACCGCCAAGCGAATCTATTTCTAAAAAAAAAAAATGTTGTTAAGTGCATGGAGAAACCGCCCCTGTATTTGTTTTGCTAGTATCACTGTGACGTGACGATTTGCGGACAAAGTGAAACGTTGTGATATCAAGAGTGCGTTGTCAGTTTCACTGAGTTTATATCGTGAGTAGTTTGGTGTTTGTATTAAGTCTGTAACAAGTTAGCACAGGTTTTGGCTATGGATTCGAAACCGACAGGTATGTAAATAAAATTTAATATGCATGGTTTCTTGTCTCTTTGCGAATATAGTTTTTGAACGGAATTTTAAAGACAGAGGTTTTTTGCATTTTCAATTATATTTTACGATTTTCCTAAGAGTGTACCTAAAAAGTACTCATGAGTGCCCGTGAGTTTCTTTAAAATTAAGTATGCTTATAATATTGAGATCACAGTATAACAAAATTAGAGTGCCGAAAGAAGCCTTTTCTGAGAAATCTTTTTTTTATTACAGGGAGTTACACAAAACACTTGAATTCTAACATTACGATAAATGAATTATTCCTCAACTTTATGAAAACAAGTTTTTCAATCTAAAATCAGCTAAATGTAACAATTTCTTAACTGATTATGTAATAGGGAAATACTACAAGGAGAATGTTGAAAAATTGGAAGTAAATATTAAAAATTCCGTCAAGTTTTTTTATATCTAAATGTATTCTCAAATGGAAAGCTAGTCATCGAATATATGTATGACAGATTTGTGGAAAAAATGGTAAATGGCTTCAAGTTGAATTTCAATTACCTGGAACTGAGCGGAGAAGCTTTGATACATCAGATAAAACAAAAGGTAGACCTAAAAAAGTTATTTGAAGATTGTTCCAAACGAACAAAATCAAGAAATGTTATGACTCGTGTCAGAAAGCAGTCAAGAAAAATTATATCTTGCAGCAAAAAAATCCCTTATAAAAAGTGGTAAAAGATTAGCAGCTGAAGTTGTAGAATTCGCCGTTCATTCAACATCACAACAGCTAAAAGAAATGAAACTGGTTCATGACTCATCAACCTCCATTTTGCCTTATAAACCGGAGGAAGCTTTGGCTTTAATCGTAGACTGCGATTTAGGAAAGGAACAACATACAGATATCCTCCGTACAATGTTATTTCCGAAGCTAAGAAACAGTGTTACCCTAAAAGTATTGTAGTTACAGATACTGAGGATCGAATTCCTTTGCAAGATCTTTTGGATTTGACCGTGCAACGTTTAGTTGAAGTTCAGTCAGAAATATTAGAACGGGTACCAGCTGATATAACAATTGTTGATGTTATGTATAAATGGGGATTGGATAGTAGTGGTGGGCATAGTATTTACAAACAAAACTTATCAAGTTCACAATATGGCGATTCTAACATAATACTATCCACAATAATACCTTTAGAAATGTCAACAATAACAAATAACTCAAAGCAGATTTATTGGAAAAATAGAAAAGCCTCGTCCACATGGTATTACCGTCCTATTGGATTTCAGTTACTAAAAGAAACTTCCGATAATATGAAGAAAGAATATGACTTAGTTGAATCACAAGTCGCTAAATTGAAACCAACTACAGTGACTGTTGCTGGAAAGGACTTACATTTTAAGCACATTATGTGTACTATGCTTGATGGCAAAACATGTAATGTCCTAACAGACACCGCATCAATGCAGACTTGCAATTTTTGTAAAATCACACCTAAAGACTTTAATGACTGACTTATGGCCGTATTAATAAATGCGACTTGAGTCGATCTTATGTCAAGTAGGACTTAAGTTGGCACGTTTCATTTAATAGACAATGCTCAAGACTAAACAGGACTTAAGTCAGAGAGAAGCTGAAGTCTGGATTTAGATGTCTTGAGATCGTCTTATACCATTTTGTCGTTCAAATTACCGTGGTTTTAACACTTCTAATAAATGTCAATAACTTCTAACCAAGCTTTTTATTTGTTTATGTTGATTTTTATAGAACAGTGGTGGTCCTGAGACAAGTTTTACTTTTATAAATAGATGTTTTTATTGAATTTGACGATTTTTTTGATTTCCTTAATATTGTTGATGAACAATACGAACAAGTCGATCGTTTGCCAAAGAGGTACTTACGCGATTTACCTAGCCCGTTTGAGTTTTACAGTGATACTGAATTTAAGCTGTGCTGTCGATTTAGTAAGGACACTGTGAGAGATATTCTTTTACCTTTAGTTGCGGAGGGATACATAGCCCATAACAATAGAGGTTTACCTGTAACACCCATTAACCAATTATTTACAGCTTTGACATTTTTTGGTACTGGAGAGTTTCAGGTAAGATATGCACATTGTCTGAAATGTTATTTGTGGCATTCTTAATTTTTCTTCTTCGAATTTTACCACATGATGTTTCTTCAAATTCTTTACTGGGCATTTTCAACTATTTTGTAGGACAATTTGAAGATACTGCATGTGGTAAAATCGCAAAGAGAAAAAAAGATATGCATGCATGAAGTACGAAGTCCGAGACGAGGTCTCAAATTAGGTGCCTACCTATATGAATTTTTCCATTCTTTTTTAGCTCGTAGCTGGAGATATACAACACCTAAGTCAGGGATCTATATCGACAATTGTAAAAAGGGTGGCTACAAAGTTTGCAGAGAACTTGAGGCACTATGATCACTTTCCTCGTATCGAAAATGAACAGAGGTCAAATATATTACGGTTTTATGAAACATACCAATTTCCTTCAGTTGCTGGCTGTGTCGATTGCACACATATACCCATACATTCTGTATTCGTCGCTCGAAGAGTGCAGACGTAAAAAGCTGTGCTCCCTCAATTTCAGTGACCATTTTAAAGCATAAATATAAATGTGAGAAGTGCCATAAACAGTAGAAAATAAAGTGAAATATAGCAAATTGCTGAAGAAACACAATAGGTCTAAATAGTGGAATAAAAGTGCTGGGAAATCCAAAATAACCCTATAAAAATTCCCCATAAAAATCGGCAACAAGTAATCTAATTATATGGTGAAATGGTCGGTAATATAAATAGCCATTGAAACCGCATACGGCTGTGCTAAAATGGAAAGTGAGTGCATTAAATGCAAAACTAAGGACAGCAAATACCTCATCTGTTGTGATGGATGTCGAATAGCCATCTGCAAAACATGTGCTAAACTTAGCGCCGGTGAAGTAAAAGCATTACAAGCCAAAGAAAAGAAAGTGATTTATTATTGCGAAACATGTCAAAATACAAACATAATATTGAATGAACAAACTAAAGACAAAAATGCCTTAATAGAATCAAAGATTGAAATAATTGAATTTCTAAAGAAAGAAATCGAAAGTCTGAAAGCAATACAAGAGAAATCATCATGTCCAATACCAAGCTTCAACGAGATAATGAAATCACAAAGAATGAGTGCCAATAATACCAATAAAACAGAAACACTAAAAAACAACCTACCATGTATAATAATTAAACCAAATACACATAAAGACAGCACAATCACAAAAAGAGAACTAGAAACAAAAGTTAATCCAGCGTCAATTTCTGCGGGAATTGACATGGTAAAACAGACTAAAAACGGCTCTGTTATAATCAAATGCGACTCAAAGGAATCAACTGATGTTATGAAGAAGGAAATCATAAATCAACTAGGAAGCAACTATATAGTCGAAGAATCCAAATTGAAAAAACCCAGCGTTAGAATCTCCAATATCAAAAATATGAACGAAGACGAGTTATTAAATGCCCTGAAGAACCAGAACCACTTCTTATGTAATACAAATGATATCTCAGTAAAAGTATTAAAGAAAACAAAAAAAAATAATGATATATTATTTGCCATTGTGGAATGCGATGGTTCTACCTTTCGAAAACTAATAGCAGCATCCAAAGTTAACATAGGATTTGAAAAATGTCCAGTATACGAAAATTATCACGTTATCAGATGTTTCAAATGCAACGGTTTTAACCATACACAAAATAACTGTAGAAAATCTATATTCTCCTGCTCTAAATGTGCTGAAAATCACGAATCATGAACATGCCCAAATACATTTAAAAAATGCACGAACTGCCTCCTGTCTAATAATAAATTTAATACCAATTATGACAGCAATCATGATGCGTTTGACAACACATGCCCAACGTACTTAAAACAAATTGATTTTGTTAAATCTAAGATAGATTTTACATCCTAAAAATTAAAATAAAACAAAAAACATCAATGGCCAATCAACAAGAAGTGGACATATTAAATAGACTCGTAAATGAAGTAACATGTCAAACAATTGAAGCTGATGAAATTGGGAACAAAGTGACCATCAAGAACAAAATGTTAAATCTACTCCACCTGAATATAAGAAGTGTGCAGAAGAACCTCGATCAATTACTGGTGTTTTTAGAAGCATATAAATTAGTGTTCTGTGATATTATCATACTAAGTGAATGTTATCAATTAAAAACAAATTTTTACAATATTCAAGGATATACTACCCACTATAATTACGGTGATATCAATAAAAATGACGGAGTACTTATACTAATAAAGTCAGAATTAAATGCTGAAATATCAACATACAAGTTACACGACACAAAGGTAACAGTAAGTAGAATAATTCTTCACATTAACAACATTTCATATGGAATAACTGCATTGTATAGGCCTCCCTCAACAATAGTAGACACATTTATAGACGATTTTGATATCTATATAAACAACAATTTAAAAACACAAATAGAAATTATAGTCGGTGACATAAATATCAATCTCCTAGACAGTGAAAAACCGTATATAAATCGATACTTAACAATGTTAGCACAACACGGATTTTTATCTTACATAAACGCACCTACTAGAGTAACACATGAAAGTTCTACATGCATTGACCACGTCTTTATGAGAAATAAATTAAAAACAAATAATATGATCTATGAATCATTTATAATAAATCACGATATAACAGATCACTATCCTATTATGTTAAATATGCAGAAAACAAATAACTTAAACAAAAAAGTACCATTTACTCTGAAAACAATTACAAACTTTGACCATGACAAATATAAACAACTAATAAGTAAAAAAAGCTGGTTAAATGTATTAAACACAAATAAATCAGAAGAGGCAGCAGAACTATTCCTAACAGAAATTCAGAATCTAATTGAACAATCCAAAATCACAAAAACAATAAAAATCAGAGAATTTAATAAATTAAAGCCATGGATAACCAATGGAATTATTGTATCAATAAAAAATAGAGATAAAATGAAAAAAAATTAAACAAAAACTATAGCGAGGCTAAAAAAAATGAATACAAAATATACAGGAATAATGTAAATAAATTAATTAAAGAAGCAAAAAATACTTATTATAAAAATAAAATTAACAACAACATAAATAACTTAAAAAAAATATATGAAATAATAGCAGATGCAACAGACCAAAACACAAATAAATCAAACAAAAACCTACAAATTCTAGATAGCAATAATGAAGGGTTTAATAATGATAAGGACATGGCTGATTTCTGTAATGATTATTTCACCAGTATAGGTATAGACATGTACAACAATATCCCAACAGCAGATAATAACGTTGACTTACCACAAGACAATTTACTTACCTCAATGTATTTGAAACCGGTTAATGAAAATGAGTTAATAAAACATATAAACAGCTTAGAAAATAATAGTTCTCCTGGTATCGATGGAATCAATACAAATATGATAAAAGATGTACATAAATACATATTAATACCACTAAAACATATTATAAACCTAATATTCAAAACAGGAATCGTACCCAAACAATTTAAAACATCGATTATTACACCAATCCACAAAAGCGGAAATAATAAAATAATAACTAACTATAGACCCATAAGCCTAATAACAAACTTTACAAAAATTTTCGAAAAATGTTTAAAAGATAGATTAATCTCTTTTCTAAATAATAATGAAATAATGAATAAACACCAGTTCGGATTTACAGAAGGATTAAGTACCAGTAATGCATTATATGAAGTAATAAGAGAAATCATTGACCAACTAGACAATAATAAAAAGTGTATAACAGTTTTCCTAGACCTAGCAAAAGCCTTTGATACAGTGCCACATGAAAAACTCCTTAATGTTCTCGAACATTATGGAATTAGAGGCAATGTATTGGACCTATTTAAATCTTATTTAACAGACAGACAACAATATGTAAAAATTAGAGACACCCTAAGTAATGCGCAAACTATTCAAATCGGAGTTCCGCAGGGGACAGTGCTAGGGCCAGTATTATTTAACATATATATAAATACCCTACCCACAGCGAACAAGTATGGAAAAACAGTGTCATATGCTGACGACACAGTGTTAATCTTTACGGGGAACACTTGGGAGGAAACAAAAGATCAGGCAGAACAAGGCTTAAAAAATGTAAAAAGCTGGCTGGATATACACAAATTGTCATTGAACATAAGAAAAACTAATTATATTGCCTATTCCATAACATCTGCAAACCGGCCAGAATTCAACACATTAAAAATTCAAAATACTTCAAGCGAAATTCATGAAACGTTAACCACGAAATATCTAGGAATTATCATAGACTATAACCTCAAGTGGGAAAATCACATAAATTATCTAACAAAGAAAATAAGATTCCTGGTACATAAATTCTATCTCTTAAAAGACATATTAAATAATAAACTACTGATCACCCTGTACCAAACACTGGTAGAATCACTATTGCGCTATGGTTTAATAGTCTGGGGAGGCCTTTACAACAATGCCTTAAAGCAACTAAATGTAGTACAAAACTCCATATTAAAAATAATCTTTAAAAAAGACAGACTATACCCCACAAATCTATTATACAAAGATAAAATATGTAACATGCGTACCCTTTATATCATATCCATTTGTATATATATCCACAAAAACAAAAATCAAAATGACTACATATCTCACAGCCATAGTACGAGAAGTAAAGACAACCTGCATATTAAAATACCAAATAATAAAAAAAATATCAGCCATAGATTTCTAAATTACTTAGCTCCAAAATTTTATAACCTACTACCAAAGGAAATTAAAAAATATAAAAATATCAAAAAGTTCTCTAATTTAAGCAGGACATATATCAGCCAAAATTATTCTGACTTTATTAAGTTATTTTGACCCCCGAGGTACTTTTATATACATAGTACTAATCATAATTATTGACAGCGTATACACATTCACTATTATTTTGTTATTATTACTGTTATGCATTTTTCTATATACCAAACACTTTACACATTACACACTATTTTTTACACTATTTACAGTGCTCAAAAATAAGTATATAATATTTAAGTTTAGCTTAAGGATTATCTTTAAATACTTATAAATGTTTCAGACTCTTTTAAGACAACGTATTGAGATACCATCATAAAATAATTAAAATATACAGAGTGGGCTCATACAGGAGCTCAGGTTCACCTAAGCTCCTAGGTGCCAGACACAAAAAATAAATATAATTAGGTACATAATAATTTAATGTAAAAACCTACTAATGTTTACAAATTTTTAAATGAATGAATAAATGAATAAATGAATACAAAATCCAGGAGGTGATAATGGTGAAGTATTCAGAAACCGAAAAGGATATTTTTCTCTTAATGTTCAGGTGAGACATACCTATTCTTGCAGTTTTAATACCTACAATCTTAAAAAAAATAATTTTAGGTGATTGCTGGTCCAAGAATGGAAATAATGGATATAGTTGTTCGACATCCTGGATCTACGCATGATAGTGTAATATTTGACAGAAGTTCAGCCAGAGTACGATTTGAACAGGGTCATATTGTGGGACTGTTACTAGGTGATAATGGATATCCGTGCCGTCCTTATTTATTAACACCATTAATTAACCCTGCGAATCAACGAGAAGAGAACTACAACAGAGCACACAAAAGTACTCGAAATATTGTCGAAAGGGTATTTGGTATGTGGAAGTGGAAATTTCCTTGTTTAAGTCGTATGCTTAGAACAAAGATTCAGACGACAATGGCTATGGTATGTGCTTGCGCAGTACTACATAATATCAGCATACAGCAAAATGAGGAACCAGAATTGGCCGAACCCGCTGTAGAAGAAATTCCCATAAATAATATGATTGTTAACAATGTTATTGGCCTAGAATTTAGAAGACAATTCATAATACAGCATTTTTAAAATAAATAAATTTGCTTAATATAATACATTATTTTTTTATTATAAACAGAAGCGTTGAGTGAAAGATTTAATAAGAGGCGCAACCGAGCAGGGATCGAGATTTTAGTACTGTATTTCCTTGATAATAAAATTATCATAATTTTTTAGTGCTTCGCCGTCATATTATTAGGACCTTACCATCCCACAAATTTTTTTGACAATCCTCAAGTTTATGCCAAGAAAATACAGGACCCAAATCTCGATCCTGCTCGGTTGCGCCTCTTGTTAAATCTTTCATTCAACGACAGAAGTTACTTTTAAAATTTTAATGACGAACAAGTGGGTGAATCCTTGCCTAATGCTGATTAAGGGTTGAGGTACTTGCAAATAAGTGGTTTAAATTTACAACCAAAATTAGCATATCAATGTTTAATTACCAAAACAGTGACAAACTCTACTTAGCGTGCTATCAGATGCAAATTTTATTCAACTGGTCCTAATGAAATATGAATAATGAACTAACTGAACTATTTTGTTCAATTATTTTTAAACCTTATAAAAACTACATGGACATTAAAATTTATTATTTCTGAAAGAAAATGATGTTTGTAAATACTATCTAGTTTATAGATAATATCATAATATACCTAGGTATGTCCAAAACGGTAAAATGCAAATTTCCATTTCATTATGTAAAATAATCGAACAATCTAAAATTATTTTGAACTCGATAGTTACTACATATTTTTGATGAATAAAAAACTAATATTTATTATTTTACTTTAATCGTCATATTTTTTACAAGAGCACTCACATTTCAATTTATAATCATTGAGTTTAATTTCTTCTAACTCCCTCCTAAATCTGGCTCCGGCTAGCTCCTCTAGGGCAGTACGCATTCGAACGTCATGTAGTTCCCTCTGATGATTAATCATCTCGTTAATTTTTTTCACGCGAAGTGCGCTCTCCTCAGCAAGTTTTTGATTAACAGCTAAATTTCTGCCATTCAAACATTTACCCCTCTTTGCTGCGGAAGTTTGTACTGCGGGGGGTCTCAAATTCTACCACCCTAGCATCCTTCTCGATTATAAATTCAATTGTTTCTATATCTTCCCCTTGCGAAAGCTCTATAGTTTTATTTTGATTTATGTTGCTGTCACGTTCGACATCTGCAATATCAGTTTATTAGTTTTTGTTCAAACAAGCGGTTTTGTTTCTGAAAATAGTGACGAATGTTGGTTATACCAGCATTTGTCACACCTTGAACAGGAGCATTTTTGCCATGCTACATATCACAAAAACAGTGGCTGCAACGTCAACATTCAGACAAACATAATATAATGCGTGTACAAACTTTCAAAGACAGCTGTAGAATCCCAATCTGACGTTATTTCAACGTCTGCATATGGAGCAGCATCATCTACAATAGCGAGCACAGGATCTTCCACCTTCTTATCTGGTAATCCTCCGCCTGTTGCTAGCATCTCATACCTTAGTTTAGTTGTTTCCTTTCTTTTCCTAGAAGTGAAACATCATATTATCTTATCCATTAGCAACTCGGATCATTTATTTTTATAGTGTTACGTGTTTGCTATCCACACAAACACCTATACTCGTAGATTCGTTGATTGAAAATCCAGGTAACACTTATTCACTACTTTATTTATTAATTAACAATTAACAACAATAGACTAATTACTGTCTTAACTATAATAATTACACTTGAACACTTTTAAGTCTCTTTCTTATTACTTCTTTACTCGCTCACGTTCAACTTAAGATTAAATCTCAGCTCACCGTGCGTCTTATTTATACATGCATTCTCCCGGTCTAGAGCACTCCAGAATATTCCCGGCAGTTCGTGTACAATTCCAGCCTAATCTAACCAGTCTGCATAGTCCAGTGGCGTAACACTGCCCCCTCCTTAAGCCTGAACGTCCCGATCAGGCAATTCATTGTTCCCTGCATACTTGGCTAGTCTCTCTATATGCACCACCTTCATCTTGGATTTTGGGCTTTGCTGAATTCTATATACAACGTCGTTTAGTCTGGTGACGACAGTGTAAGGACCTTCCCAGGGCGGGTGAAACTTCGGGGACCTGCCTTTCTTTCGTTGTGGGTTATATAGCCAAACCAAATCTCCAGCCTGGAACCCTCCTGAATTTGCCTTAAGATCATAACGAGCCTTCATGCGATCACTTGCTATGGCAATTCGGTCTCGTACCAGCTCATGAATATTCCTTAGCCGTTCAACTACTTCATCGGCGTAGTCATTTATGGAAAGTTGCTCCTCATCTGGTGTGCCAAATACCAAGTCACATGGCAGTCTAATCTCACGTCCAAACATCACGCGAGCCGGCGTTTGTTTTGTTGTTTCATGAATGGAGGCCCTGTAGGCCATAAGGAAAAGAGGTAAGTGACGGTCCCAATCTCTCTGATGTTTCTCAACCACTTTAGATAGGTGCTCCTCCATAGTTTTATTATATCTCTCCACCATTCCGTCTGATTGTGGATGTAGGGCTGTTGTTCTTGTCTTATGAATTCCCAGTAAGCGACACATCTTCTGAAACACCCCTGATTCAAAGTTTCTTCCTTGATCCGAATGCAATTCTAGGGGCACGCCAAATCGACATACTAGATTATCTACCAGAGCTTGAGCGACAGTGGCTGCTTCTTGGTTAGGTATGGCATAAGCTTCAGGCCACTTACTGAAATAGTCCATGGCAACTAAGATGTATTTGTTCCCATCATCCGTCACGGGGAATGGACCAGCTACGTCGATCGCAATTCGCTCAAAAGGAGCCCCTACGTTATATTGTTTCATTTGACCCTTACTTCTTGTCTGTGGTCCCTTACTTGCCGCACAAACTTCACATTTGCGGCACCAAGCCTCCACATCTTGGCGACTGTTCACCCAGTAGAATCGTTCGCGTACTTTAGTGAGAGTTTTGTTGATGCCAAAATGTCCGCCAGATGTTCCATTATGCACTTCCTGGAGTACTTTTGGTATGCGACACCTGGGAATTACCAATCTCAAAGAAATTTCCTTCCCGTCTGGACTTTCCCAAGCTCTTTTCAACAGTCCATCCTCTACTCTAAGGGAATCCCATTGTGCCCACAAAGCCTTCAGTCCCACTGCCTTGTCTGAAATGTCCTTCCAGCCAGGTCGGGCTCCTCTTTCTTTCCATTCCAGAATAGGACCAGTTTCTTGATCTTTTAACTGCTCTTCTCTTAATGTCTCTTTTGTCCAATCGTCAGGAACATCAATTTTAACGGTGTTTACAATTATTATCCCTTGTTGTTTTTCCACCCTGTGGCAGTGCTTGCAGTCTTCCCGACAGGGTCTTCTGGAGAGAGCGTCTGCATTTCTATGGGATTATCCAGGACGATGTTCGATTTTAAAATCGTACTGCTGCAGTTTTTCTATCCAGCGTGCTAGTTGGCCTTCCGGAGTCTTCAATTGCAATAACCACTTTAATGCAGCATGGTCGGTCCGAACTTTAAAATGTTGTCCATATAGGTACTTGTGAAAATGGTCTATGGACTTGACAATGGCCAATAGTTCCTTCCGTGTCACACAATAGTTACGTTCTGGCTTCGACAACGTCTTGCTGAAGTACTCAATTACTTTTTCCTGTCCATTTTGAATTTGGGAAAGAACACATCCAAGTCCAGAATTACTGGCATCTGTGTCTAATACGTAGAGGCCTTTCCGTTCTGGGTATGAAAGAACCGGACTCGAACACAGTGCTGATTTTAGTGTTCTGAATGATGTTTCGCACTCTTGTGTCCATTGGTACTGAACCTTCTCTTCTGTAAGCCGATGTAGTGGCTTCGCAATATCAGCAAATCGTTCCACAAATCGTCTGTAGTAAGTGCATAGGCCAAGGAAGCTTCTTACTTCGTGAACATTTGAAGGCCTCGGCCAATCTCGTACTGAAGAAATCTTATCTGGGTCTGTTCTTATCCCCTCCGAGGACACGACATGTCCTAGGAATTTGACCTCTTTCTGGAACATTAGGCACTTTTTGGGATTCAATTTCAGGTGTGCATTTTTAATTCTTCCAAACACTTCTTGAAGGTTCTTCAAATGCTCCTTAAAATCCCTTCCCATAACCATCACATCATCAAGATAAACTAGACATGTCTTCCAAGTTAGTCCTCGTAGTACCAGTTCCATCAGTCTTTCAAAAGTCGCTGGCGCATTGCACAGGCCGAAAGGCATCACAGTGAATTGATAAAGGCCACTTCCTGTCGAAAAGGCTGTCTTGTCTTTGTCATCTGGATGAAGTCCCACTTGCCAATATCCACTTCGAAGATCTAGAGTGGAGAACCACTGTGAACCTGCCAGCGTACTTAGTGTGTCATCAATTCGGGGTAGCGGATAGCTGTCTTTTCTTGTGACGTCATTCAGCTTCCTGTAGTCGACACAGAATCTTAAAGTTCCATCTTTCTTAGCAACCAAAACTACTGGCGACGACCAAGGACTGGTTGATTCCTCAATAACTCCGTCTTTAAGCATCTTCTGTATCATTGCAGAAGCCTCTTCTTGTTTTGATAATGGGAGCCTCCTAGGTGGTTGACGAATAGGAGTTGATTCGCCAGTATTTATCCGATGTTGCACTATGTTGGTCTTTGTAAGAGCTTCTGTGTCCTTTGCAAATACTGTACTTTCCTTCTTCAAGAATTTTAAAGCTTCTCTATGTTCATCTGGAGTTAAATGTTCTAACTGGGCATTTAACATCCTTACAACTTCTTGGTCCATATCTGTAGATGAAGCTCCAATGATTTGTTCTTCACATCTCGCAATCCATGTGACTGGTTCATAGGTGCCAATTGCTTCGCCTTCTTTGAACGTCACTGAGTGTGAATTTAGGTTAACCACTCTAATCGGTATATTGTCTGTAGTCTGTGTTAAAGTCCTTGCCAAGATCACATTGTCTGTCATTTTAATTGAGTCGTCCCTCTCAACGAGGCCAAAGCGGTATCCCACAGAATTTTCCTCCAGGACGGCCTCAATTACTTTCTCTGTTCGTGCAGGAATTTTTACTGTCCTCGAAGTTAGTAGCCTGATATTATGGAATTTTTCATCTGCCGTTGAAAGAATAATTTCTTCATTTCCAATCCTGAGAACTCGTTCTCCAACGTCAAGTACAAATCCATATTTTTCCATAACGTCTAATCCTAATATGAAGTCATCTGTAATGTCAGCTACGATAACTTGGTGTTTAAAACATAAGCGGCCAATTTGCAGCTCCATGTTTACTTCCCCATGAACCGCCGCCCTATCTCCCGTAGCTGTCCGGATGACTAATCCATTCTGCTCTTTATTTACTTTGATACCCGTTATGAATCCTGCCTGTACTATTGATGATGTAGCTCCTGTGTCGATTGTGAACACACATTTCTTCTTATTTACATAACCCTCCAACAGCAGACTACTTTGAACTCTCCGAAGTTGGGAAACTTTTATTTCTCGGGGGTCACAACATTTCTTGGCCAGCGCAGCCCCCAAATTGCCAGCCATCTTTAGTTTTCCTGTAGCTCCTCAACCACAGCAGCATTTACCCTTTCTGGGCTGCGTTGACGACAGTTCCTCTTGATATGGCCCACTTTGCCACACCTATAACAACGGATGCCTCCATTCAGCCTCCCACTATTTTGTTGTTGGTCTTGTCTCTGCTGGGAGTTCGATTTTGTCAGTAGTTGGGTGATCATCTTGTGTAGATCAGATATCAGATTTTGTGTTGTGTTGTCTGGCTTGTCTTCCTCCACACTCACAGCTCGTACTCTCTGATTTGATTGTGTGGTATCCTTATAGGCAGCCTCAATCTCCAGTGCATGTACTAAAGCCTCACTACTAAGCTTATGCCTGGCCAACTTAAGAATTCGCCTAACTTCCTGGTCCCTTACTCCATCAATAAATGTACCAACTGCTAACTGTTGTTGAAATTCCATTGGTGCATCAGGATAGGCTAGATGGGCTAATCTTTCTACCGCAGCTTCGAACTCCTGGAGGCTTTCTCCACCTCGTTGTCTGCGTGATTTGAGCTGAGCCTGATATACTTGGGCGAGATGTTGGTCGCCATATCTTAGTTCTAATGCTGCCTCCAAGATGTTAAAGTTTTGTTGCTGTGCGGCAGGAATTGTTTGGAGCAGGTCTAATGCTTGGCCCCTTAGTGCTAATACCAATGCTGTTGCCTTTTCCTCATCGTTCCAGTTATTTGAACGCGCAGCTGCCTCAAATTGTCTCTTATAAGTTGACCATGAACTTTGACCGTCGAATGAAGGTGGTTGTAACCTAGCACCAGACGACAGTACTAATTGGCCACCCTTCTCTCTTAATTGTTGTTTGAGTCGGGCTACTTCTCCTCTGACTTCGGTTATTTCCCCTTCAACTTGGCTGACTTTTTCTTTAACTTCACTGACTTGTTCTTCCACTTCACCGACTTTTCCTATAACATCGACTTTAAATTTTTCAGTGAGAGAGAAAATGGCTGCCTGCTGTTCCTCTAGGCTTCTTTTTATATCTTCGTTTTCCTCCAATCGTCTTATTTCCAAGCTCTCCATCATTTTTCTTAAGTCTTCTTTTTCTTCCTGGCGTTTTTTCTCTTGAGCTTCCATAATTTTTCTCTGTTCATCCTTCTCGTCTTGTCGTATTCTTTCCTGTTCTTCTTTTTCTTCCTGGCGTTTTCTCTCTTGAGCTTCCATAATTTTTCTCTGTTCTTCTTTCTCTTCTTGTCGTATTCTTTCTTGGTCTTCTTTTTCTTCTTGTCGTCTTTTCGCTTGTTCTTCTTTTTCTTCCTGTCTTTTTCTTTCTTGATCTTCCATAATTTTCCTTTGTTCTTCTTTTTCTTCCTGTCGTCTTCTCTCTTGATCTTCCATAATCTTTCTTAATTCTTCCTGGCGTTCTCTTTTCTGTTCTTCCATTTGTTGCACCAATGCTGCAAGTAAGTCTTGTGTTTGTTTCTCCGCCATGCTTCTTGTTGTTGGCATTAACTCACGACACGTAAATCAGTTCAAAATAAAGTTTATTACACTATAAAGTCCGTAAAATGTTGATATCACGTCTATTTTAATAATGAAATGTTCCAGAAAAATCTTGAAACAGCACTAGAAAGTCTTATTTAGAGTCTATACTTCTTTTGTGTTGACAAAATTCACTTATTTCCACTAGTTCTCCAATGGACTGTTCGAGAATTTCCACGAAATATCACTAATAAGTCTTATTTTGAGTCTATAACACGTTTCCGTTAACACAGTCTACGTATCTGCTGTGATTTCCAAATCGAATGTTCTAGAATTGTCACTAAAAGTCACTTATAGTCTTGTTTTTAAATCTACAACACGTTCCCGTCGACACAATTCACGTATCTCCTGTAATTTCCAAATAGAATGTTCTAGAATTTTCCCGAAATTGCACTAGTAGTCCTTTTTCTCAGTCTACAACACGTTATTACTAGCGGCACGCGCGTATTTGCAACTATTTCTAAATCGAATGTTCTAGAAACTTCTCGAAAATCCACTTTAAAGTCACTATTCAGTCCCGAAATAGTCCTCCAAACACTGTCCAGTAGTTTAATTCTTCGTGTCACCCCTAATTCCTGAGAAGAACACTGTAGAATCTTTTCGAATATTCCAGAAATTTCTCTTCCAATCCACTTCCGACACCAAATTGTTACGTGTTTGCTATCCACACAAACACCTATACTCGTAGATTCGTTGATTGAAAATCCAGGTAACACTTATTCACTACTTTATTTATTAATTAACAATTAACAACAATAGACTAATTACTGTCTTAACTATAATAATTACACTTGAACACTTTTAAGTCTCTTTCTTATTACTTCTTTACTCGCTCACGTTCAACTTAAGATTAAATCTCAGCTCACCGTGCGTCTTATTTATACATGCATTCTCCCGGTCTAGAGCACTCCAGAATATTCCCGGCAGTTCGTGTACAATTCCAGCCTAATCTAACCAGTCTGCATAGTCCAGTGGCGTAACAATAGTATAATTAGAGCTAAAATTAATTTGTCAAACTACTTACTTTTGTTTTAAGTTCGCCCACAACTTTCTTAATTGTTGTGAAGTACGCTTCCACATCACTTCGGGCTGGATGTTATACCGTTTGGCAATTTCTTCCCAAGCACGGTTCTTATTTTGCAGAGTGGTGCAATCAGTTCCGTTATTCTCAATGCATCCTCCTTTATCTTTCACCAAACTAGCCAATATTATCTGTTCTCTTTCAGTAAAAACTTTTCTCTCCATTTTTCTATAATTATTTATTGTAACTAAAAAGTGCAAATATAAATTATTTATTTTAACTTACCTCTAAGTAGTCCTGTTCTTAGCAGATATATTTAATTTGAGTTGTTTGCTTGATACGTCGTGTCACAGCGAAAGAAATCAACAAAATAATCATAGACAAATAAATAATTTAACTAACATCAAATGTCAAATGGCGATTTTGACAGACAAACAACAAGTTTGCCACGCCGAGATATCAAAAATTCCTAGTAAATCAATGCTTCAGTTGACTTACCCGAGTTTAACCGAAGTCACAAATATTAAACAGAACGAGTTTTAAGTACGAATCCAGTCTTAAGTCTTGCTTACGTAAGTCAGACTTGGCGTGAACTTGAGCACATGACTATTAATACGGCCACTAAAGTTGTTGCCAGAAAATGCTATACAGACACATAAATTTGATATATCTGTTCTACATTGTTATCTTAGATTTTATGAACTTTTGTTGCATGTAGCATACAAACTTGACTTTACAAAGTGGCAAGCTAGAACACTCGAAGAAAAACAGCGTAAAAAATAGAAAAAATCTTATAGCTGAAAAATTTTATAAAGAAATAGGTTTAGTCGTTGATCAGCCGAAACAAGAAGGTGGAAATAGCAATGACGGTAACACGGCTAGAAATTTCTTCGAAAGCCCTGAAAAAAGTTGCTAGTATTACAGGCTTAAATAGTGACCTTCTGAAGAAGTTTTCAAATATTCTGAGCGTGTTAGCAAGTGGGCATTATGTCAAAACTGAATATTTTAAATCTTATTGTTTGGAGGCAGCCGAACTTTACATTAACTTATATCCATGGTATAATATGAGTGCCACTGTACATAAAGTCCTAATTCACGGAGCTGATATTATTGAGTCTCTTCTTTTGCCTGTAGGACAGTTGTCCGAGGATGTTTTAGAGGCAAGTCACAAAGCATACAAAACTATTCGCCTCCATCATTCTCGAAAAACAGCCAGAGTTCACACCAATACAGATGTATTGCACATGCTCCTTACTTCCTCGGATCTTCTTATTTCATCATACAGAAAAGCAACACGAAAGCGAAAAAATGTTTATCCACAAGAGGTCTTGAATATGTTGAAAATACTTTTTAGAGGGTATATGTCAGTTCGACAGTGGCAGTGACATTAACGACAGCGATGTGGACTCCGAATGAATTTTGAATACTCATAGTAGTCGTAGTACAAGTTTTACAAGAATTTTGATTCACATGTGACCATTATGAAACAATTATTGTTATAGTGATATTACCCTACCCTACATAGATTTATGATTTAGATGTCTGTTGTATGTTTTGAAGCCCCTGTATATAATAAATGTTGTTTGATATAGTACTGTTCTTCTGTCGTGACTGCATTAATACAAAAATAATTAAAGTTGCACTGTCGCATTCCAATTATATTTTTGTCCCCCTAAATCCTACATTTTGCCGTATGTGCGTCGGTTAGCCGTTCGGGTTTGAATCTTTAAAAATTGTAATTATCATATACAAATTTTTGTTGCGAAAGAGAATGCCTTGCACCGTGCCAAGTGTGCGCGTAGCGCACTATTCACATATAAGAAATGGATACGGAGGTTAGTCGTTCAGGTCATTTGTACTTGTTCACTCGTTTATGATTGGGTTTAATCAAAGATGGAAAGCTTGTCATCGTAATAAGAAAAACTTTTGAAATAAATATAATGATTGGTTAAATACTAATATATCAATAGAAAACTTCGATTTGCCCTGTGCAAATGGATCGAGTACAAAAAAATCTGGACGCCCAAAGAAAGATGTTGATTCTAGTGGAATAAAGTGAAGAACAAGAAAAATTAAATCACTAGTTACCGAAAGTACATTAAGTGAGTTAACTCATGCTACCAATATAAAGCTGAGACGAAGTGGAAAATGGGATGCTGCTAGTATGTTGGAGGAATTGGTTTCAAGTCCTAAAAGAGCAACTAAGTTTAAGAGAATTTACAAAGGGGCACCGAAAAGGGGACCTACATATACGCCCCAAGAAGCTTTAGCCTTGATAACTTCAGAAAAATTAACCTATAAGAAATACCAGTTCATAAGGAAATCGGCATTAGAAAAAGGACTTAAAATTTACCCCTCGTATCATAATATACAGAATGCAATGAAAGAGTGTTATCCGCCCGATGAAGATTGCACAATAAACGGATCATTAGCTGAAATTGAGTTGCAATCATTAGTTGATTTAACCATAAGACGGCTTTTTATTGTACAACATGAAGTTTTTTAAACAGTATTTTTTCTGAAAAGATGATGACGTTAAGAAACTTGGCAATAATATTTAAGTGGATGTGTGATGGTAGTGGTGGACAAAGCAGGTATAAACAAAAAGCTAGTACAGGGAATTTGAGGATGCCAATATTTTAACAACATCCTTGGTACCTTTACAACTTCACGGCTTTCACAAAATGAACCAAGTTATAATATGGAAAAATCCGCGGCCATCATCAACATCTTTTTGCAGACCCGTAAGGTTTAGATTTGTTAAGGAAACTGACAATTCAATTATTGAAGAGTTTGAAAATGTCAGGAACCAAATTGCAACAATTCAACTAACTTATGTTGAATTTAACGGCCACACACTTCAGTTTGAAGAAACAATGGTTGATGGTAAAGTGTGTAACATTTTGGCATCAAACAAAGCCACGCAAAAATGTTATATTTGTCACGCAACATCGAAAGACATGAATAACTTCAATTTTATTCGCCAACGTCCAAGTGATTCACAGAAATTTTCCTTCGGCTTGTCTACATTACATGCCCAAATAAGACTAATGGAATGTGTTTTGCACATTGCATACAGATTGGAAGTGAAAAAATGGCAATGCCGCAAAACTGAAGAAAAGCAAAACGTTGCAGCACGAAAACAATTAATAATAAATTAATATTGATAGTTTTTTTTGTGGGGATTTCGGTCAGGTATAACTAATTTAATTTTTTTTTCTAACTACAATAGTAATAATAAATATGTATCCATGCCATACATACCAACAGTATCCGAAAAAATAGCAAGCGTATTTAAACAACACAATATAAAAATAGCCCATAAACCATACAATACCACGAAAAAATTTTTCACAAAACTTAAACCTAGACTACCAACCGAAAACGAAACTAACACTATATACAAGATAGACTGCAACGACTGTAATGGTACCTATATAGGCCAATCTAAACAATATCTACATAAAAGAGTATACACGCACAAATATAGCATAAAAACCCAAAACCAAAACACGACAGCACTAGCCAAACACGCCATAGAACAAAACCACCGATTTAATTTTAACAACATACAAATATTAGAAAAAGAACCTAATTATAACCGAAGAAACATACATGAAATGCTGCAAATAAAAAAGACATACCAACGCCATAAATAATCGCAAACCTATTTTAACTTAACCTTCCAGTAGTCGCGCCCGGTCTGTGAGACTGACCAAACACTTCCTTTAGCACTACTCTGAAAAACGAGGGGAGAGGCACCTCCCACTCCATGTATCTTCTCAATGGACTGTGACGGAACAGCAGTACAGTGCAGAGTGTTGAAAGTGGTAGTTTTGCCAAAATTATATCGTCCTGCGGTGTGAGAGACCGGCGCGACTAATCACGTTTCTTTATTTATTGTCCCTTTATTTTGATTGAGGTTAGTTTTTCTACTTTTATTCTATATTATGTAATATAAATGTAACATTATTGTTTTTGTTAGCCATGGGGTCTTATGAAAGAGAGCAGAAACGCCTGCAACAAATGTTAGAGGAAGTTATGAGCGACGAAGAGGGTCAAGAAATCGCGTACGACGATCATTCAGATCCAGATTACTCTGATGAAGATGAACTGGATTATGTAGAAGAGCAACTTAACAACAGTGAATCTGAACAGGATATTTCTGATCATGAGCAAGAAGAAGAAAGTTACAGCAATAGATTGTCGTTTGTCGGAAAGGATAAAGTCACGCGTTGGAGAAAATTCGCTTCACAACCTATAACAGTTAAAACCCGGCAAAAGAATATCGTCAAACGTTTTCCGGGTTCCACACAAGCAACGAGAAACTTCTAAGGGCCACTGGAAATATGGCAACATTTCTTCAATGACGAGATTATCGATATTATCGTGGCATGCACCAACGAGTACATTGAATTTGTTGCTAACAATTTTGCTCGAAAAAGAGATGCAACTCCAACTAATCGAATTGAAATTCGTGCTTTCTTTGGACTCATTTATATGTCTGGTGTCTATTATGCAAATCGTCTGAATGGCGAAGACTTGTGGAATACTCATGGGTCTGGCGTAGAAATTTTTCGCCTCACCATGAGCCTGCAAAAGTTTAGATTCCTAATTCGTTGTCTAAGATTTGACAGCAAAGAGACTCGAGCAATGCGAAGGGCAACAGATAAATTGGCTCCTATACGCGATGTTTTTGACCGTTTCGTTGCTAATTGTGTGAACGGTTACCATCACTCAGAATTTGAGACCGTGGACGAGATGCTTGTAGGATTTCGCGGAAAGTGCAGTTTTCGGCAATATATCCCTTCGAAACCGAATAAATGCGGGATAAAAATTCTAGCATTGTGTGATGCCAAAATGTTTATATAAGCAAGATGGAAGTTTACGTTGGAACACAACCTGAAGGGCCATACAGAGTTTCGAATAGTACTTGCGATATCGTTCTACCACTCTGTGAACACATTTTTGGATCTAGGCGCAATATTACAATGGACAACTGATTCACCTCTGTACCTCTTGTGAAGAAACTACTCAATGACCATAAACTCACAGCAATTGGAACCATCAGAAAGAACAAAAGGGAGTTGCCATTGGACTTTTCTCGACCAGTTGTGCGACCGGAATATACCAGCATGTTTGCGTTTTCGAAAGAGTGCACTCTTGTCTCCTACATTCCCAAAAAAAAAAAATGTGCTATTGCTTTCTAGTATGCACGATCATGATGAAATCGATGCAAAAACAGATGCGCATAAACCAGTGATAATTACAGATTATAACAGCACTAAGGGGGGTGTAGATACTGTTGATAAATTGAGTGCAAGCTACAACTGTTCTAGAAACACGCGCAGATGGCCAATGGTCATTTTCTACTCCATGTTAAACATAGCTGGCATCAATTCGCAGGTGATCTACGCTTCAAACAACCCACGCATTACAATTCTGAGAAGAAACTTTTTAAGACAATTGGCCAATGATTTACTCAAGCCCCATTTGGAAGTACGTTCTGCTATGAACAATATTCCTCGAAGCCTAAGATTGAGACTGCAAGAACTTTCTGGCATTAATATTGAACCTGATGTCCCACAGAATGTCTTACCAGGAAGATGTGCCTACTGTCCTTCGAAAAAAAATCGCAAAACTCGCTTCCACTGCTATAAGTGCAATAAATATATGTGTTTGGAGCATATTATTGGGGTTTGCCAGGAGTGCCGAGAAAATGCACTAAACCAACTTTGAACATAGTTTCTATCACAATTTTTTTTATTGTAAAAGAGTTATATTTTTGTTTAATTTACATTTTGTATTACCACTTTTTTGTTTTTTTATGTGACTGAATAAAGTGCAGTATTGAAAAAAAAAACACCATTTTCAAAGAATTTGTGGGATATATGGAAAAAAGGGCCAAATATACTTCATTTTTCTTTTTCTAGTCATTCATTGTGTTGTTAAAACATCCCCATATGTAATTTTTAAAAAATTAGGTTCCACTATTTTTTGGGGGGTTAATTAGGGATTATAGTCTGTGAGACCGACGTGATTACTAACGTTTTAATATTTTACGCGACTACTGGAAGGTTAATTAAATGATTGGGGTACATTACAACATGAAATCAATTTTTACATCTGACCAATACAAAATAATAATTCTTGAAATAAAATATCTTATTATATATTCACTATTTAAGCAAAACACCCACAATAAACCATATACATTCCAACGTTATTTCTGTAACATAAACAAAACTTTAAGAGCCCACAAACTATGTTAAATATCTCAGTTGCGTTAAAACAGACAACCAAACAACATGTAACAAAAAATTTTAAAACAAATTCCTAATAATTAATAGTGTAAGTAAATTTTAATGTACAATAACCATAACTAAGTTTTTAAAATATTATATTAATTGTAGTTCTCTGATGAAGGTGTATAAGTTAGAAAAAAATTAAATTAATTATACCTGACCGAAATACCCACAAAAAAAAACTATCAATATTAATTGATACTAACGGTCAAGAAAAGAAAAAAAAATAATAAAAAAAAAATATATATATATATATATATATATATATATATATATATATATATATATATATATATATATATATATATATATTAATAATAAATAGATTCCAAACAGAGACAGGTTTGCTGCTGGACACTCCAAAGCAAGGAGGAGGGAACACAAATAATGGCAACAGCGCAATAAGATTTTTTTAAAATACCAGGGTATCTTCTGAGATAACAGGAGTTGATGAGACTTTAATTAAGCGATTTTATGTTATATTACGTACATTAACTTGTGACGTCGATATTAATGTAGACAAATTTCAAAAATACTGCTAAAACACTTCTAATTTGTATGTATCGTTGTATAGCTGGTACCCAATGCCTGTAACATTGCACAAAATATTAATACATGGGCCAAATGCAATAGAAAATTTTTTGCTTCCAATTGGACAGATGTCCGAGGAAGCACAGGAGGCTCGGCACAAAGAATTCCGAAAATTTCGACTTGAGCATTCAAGAAAAATTTCCAGAACCAAGACAAATACAGACATACTACACAATCTTTTGGTAGGTTCCGATCCTCTCATAACATCTTTAAAACAGCACGAAAAAAATAAAGAAACAGTATTTAACCCCGAAATTTTAAAATTAATAATGGCACCAACTATTCATACCACTCCAAAACAAATGCAAGAAAACGACAGCGACTCTTCAAATCCTGAAAGCTGCAGTGACTCTGAAGTTTCTTCTAATATAAGTGAATAAAAAATATGCATTGTCCAATTGATAATATAACTTTATATATTTTTTTAATTACAGTATTATTATTATTATCAGCATTAAGTTATTTATTTTTATGGATCAAGGTTTTTTTTTTACTTATAAATAAACGTCTGCTACAATTAAGCTCATTTTATTATTATTGTAATTTTGTCCGGCTAGATTTGCAAATTGATACACTGTACGTTGCCTAGAAACAGAACAACGTAAATGCCGTCATGCTTTATAACAATTCAATCCATTCAGTCACCAAATTAACACCATTTGAGATCGTACATGGACCAAGCAAATATCCATATTACATAAACCCTCATTTAATTACCGCACAATACATTAATAATCATCAAGAAAATATGCAAAAATTATATAAGAATATTAAACAACAAACTGAAACAAATAAAGAGCATATTATAACAGAATACAATATTAAACTAAATGAACCAGAAGTTACTCATCCAGACCAAACAGTATACGTACGAACTGGTAAACGAGTAGCAAAACATTTGCCAAATACAAAAAAGTAACAGTCTTACAAGACAATGACATAACAATCGCAACAACTTCGGGAACATTACATAAAAAATAACGTACAGAAACATGAAAATTAACAATACTCCTTTGTTACAGGACAATGACAATAACAAGATGGACACAGACAATCACGATACTATTAACAATCAAATACCTACAGGCAGATATCACCTTCGACCCCGTCATACACCCCACATTATTCAGAACCATGGGAACTGATACACGCCTTATAAGTCATTATCACACGTTTGTTCATAAAATAAATTTGCAACCACTCATCACCGTTCGATATTTTAATATTTATGTTGAACCAAACTTATGAAATTGATAAAATTAATAACCACAGTAACAATGATATCTCCCTAGTAAATCAGGCAAAAAACCCAAAAGAAATTATTACCCAAGAGTATAGGAAATTAATTTCAAGAAGATTAAAACGAACAAAAAAGTGTAAAAGGTCCTTAATTAATATTGTAGGAAAACTGAATAAGGCGCTATTTGGTCTTGCAACTAATGAAGATGTCGCTAATCTTGAAGGAAAAAATTAATACTTATGTCAAACGAAAAAAACACTAACACAGGAACTAAATTTACGAACATCTTTATTCTCTATTGCCAATAAAACAGATACACTATTAAATCAAATTTCGAAAAATCAGCAAAAAATTAAAGAAAATCTTCAATATATTAAAACAAATTATGACACAAATTTTCAAAGACAAATTATAATTAATCAATTGGAATTCATACTTTATTATTTTCAACAATTATTCGATCAAACTATTACTTTTCTCAGAATAGACATGGCAACATCATTTTTATTAAATACCAGAGATATTCAAACAATACTAATTAACTTGAGATTATTAAATCCAAAAGAAAATTTGCTCAAGTTTTCACAACCCTATTCATACTTTCAAGCTTTAAGACCATTCTTTTAACAATATGAACGTACTATATACATTGCACTATTAGTACCAATCTCAGCAAATCCAACATTCCTAACCTCCTTCCAAGTAATTCCTATACCAATAAAAAAACATAACCATCCTTCCACCAAAACCATATCTTCATTATTGATTCCGTTATAACATTGGAATACACTTGTCATCCGAAAACAATTTCCTATAAAACATTAATCCAGAACACTAGAATTTCCCTATCACCACATTGTGATTTTTACATAAATAATCAAACATATTCTTATGAGGAACCTTTCTCAGCAACAACATTCTTCTTGTTGCCTAACATATCTTTAGAAAATTTTCCTTCTATCGAAATTTCTATTCCATCTTTAAAAAACCTTGACTCAATACAACTACAGCTAGCTACTCTTCAGAAAATACATATCCAGAATTTTTCACATTCCTCACAATAATTCAACTATACATAGATCATTATACCTATAACCAATTTGATCCTATTGATCATACTTCTATTATGGATAAGAAAACGAAGCAGAAAACCCGAAACTAATGTGACAGTATCATTTTCCAAGGACAAAAACGCCATTTGTTATTTTTTAACTTTCATTAATTTATTATGCATAATATTATACATTAAGTAAGACCTATTAACAATCAAAATAATAATACTTTCTACTGATAACTAATTCTGTATAAATATCAGCCAGCTTGTAAACTAAATCAGTTGTAAACTCAGAACCATCTTGTAATAATCATAAAAATAAAGTAATTGTACGGTTACTTGCAAAGTGGTGTTTTCATTGTTGTGAAGTGTGAACCTAGGGAAACGCACCCATAACTAGAAGCAATGAGTCAGGTATATCAAAGACTAAGTTTAGACACTTACGTCAGAAATTTACCACTTAACTTTAAGCAAATGATTAGAACAAAAGAAATTGATAATCTTTTAGACGCAATAGCTTTTGTATCTCGAGAAGAACAATTCTCAAATTACAGCAAAACTGTTAACGCCCAAATCTCGACATCTAAACCATAATTACAACATCGGACTCCGAATACTGTATTTCAACCTCAAATTACACCATTTCAACAGTATAATTCCATCCAACACTTTAGACACAATTCTCCTATGAATAGACAACAATTGGAAAATCAGCACGGACAATAAAATGTCTGGAATTCAAGAAATACTATTGGTAACATGGGTAACACATGCCCTACACCCATGGAAACATCGACAGTAAACAGAACGTTACAACAACAGTTCAGGAATGCTCCACGACATACACCAATGGAAACCTCATCGATCAGTAGGACCACCAGACAACCCTTTAGAAAATCACCACGGACAATTGAAGAAATGCACCATGCTCAAGCCGACATTACATCGCAACATTACACCATAGATCCCACTACCAACCAACCCTTAGCCCGTAGGCTAGATGAAACCTTCGACCAATTCGTAAGATTGGATCTACAACAACCCTACACCTCCACTTCCAACTGCACAAGAACCAGAAGAAGATTGGAACGCAGAACTGGCAGAAGAAATCAGATTCGTAAACGTAGAATATAATGAAGGATTAAATTTTTCGGATCAGCCTCCAGAAAAACACCCCGTATAGTAGAATGTAATACGATATTTACGACTAATTATTTACCATATATACAACTGCAATTTTCACCGATTAAACTCTTACTAAATACCGGAAGTTCGAAAAACTATTTTAAAACCTTCAATCGTGAAAGAATTTTGTCCACAACTTATTATTAACGAGCCAGTAAAAATTAAAACCGGCACGGGTGAAATAATAATCAATGAACAAGCGCAAGTACCCTCGTTTCCCGAATTTAATTCAGATTATAATGTCAACGTCATTCTTTACGATTTTCACGAATATTTTGATGGCGCGTTAGGTCTCGAGGACATTAAAAAATTAAAATTAAACATTTCAGCAAACAATGTACTATTCAATAATCAATGTCAATTACCAATTAAATTTAAAAAAACCTTTGAAAACAATCCCGGGTAAAGACATACGGAAAGTAGAAACAACAATTAACTTGCCAGACAATACTGATTTATTTATTCATGAGATTACAAACAATAACTATTATGTTCCGGATATGATAAGTTCAGTAAAAAACAATATACTATCATTTGAATTACATAATTATAATTCAAAACCCATTTCATTTGACCCCAGTGATTTGCAATTTTCAAAATTAACAGATTTTAATAAGTACAATTATTCTATATCAACACCGGAAGAAAATATTATTACATCTCAAATTAATTCCTCTTGCGTATTCAACATTTAAATAAAGAAAACGAGTCTATTCCAACTCCGTAAAAAATAGATATATTTCAAAAAACCAAATGATCAACTCACCTTTGTCAATGCCGTTAAGCATGAAATTAAAACAACAGGCAACTCACCCATTTAAACAAAAAAATTATCGCCATCCATATATCCATAAGGACGAACTACGAAAACAAATCCAGGAAATGCTGGACAACAATATTATTAGGCCTTCACAAAGTCCCTTCTCATCACGCATCTGGATTGTCCCAAAGAAACTGGATACCAGTGGTAAAAAGAAATGGCGGCTAGTGATAGACTACATGAAGGTAAACGAAAAAAACAATTGAAGATCGATACACCACCAAACATCATAGAAATTCTAGATAAACTAGGACGATGCTCTTACTTTCCAACAATCGACTTAGCTTCCGGGTTTCAGCAAATAGAGATGCACCCATATTCAATCGAAAAAACAGCCTTTTCAGTTGACAACGGACATTACGAGTTTATT
>JANEYF010005872.1:87500-120682 GCA_029963845.1 Rhamnusium bicolor
GTAAAACACACAATGTCCGTGAAATGTGTTACAATGATTTTTTTTGACTTGAAGCTACTGGCTGAGAAAATTGGAATGAAGGACGCTTTTAAAAATGAAGGTGATTCTGTCCAGGTTTCTGGAATACGTGTTCCAAAAACCCCCAAGGAGAATCATGGACAACTATTTTACAAAACTTCCTACACGCAGGGAGATTTTCGCAGCATAAATGTTATGCAAAATAAACGACAACGCCCATCTTCAATAACAATAACCTTAAAGGACGCATATAAAAAGAAAGTCGGAATAGCAGTAAAAAAAAACAGCTTGTTATCTCTGTTTACAAAGAGAAAAAATGGTGTGTCTATTATGCCGCAATATTATAAACAGTTTTACGAAAATTTGTAATATTCATATAAGTATATAACTTTTGTTTTTTATTTAAGGTGTTAAGATTTTCTTTATAATTATCTTTTTGTTAACTTCCATTAGCTTTGCCTAAATAAAGTGTTTCATGATTATTGCCTTTTTTTTATGCGACTTATTTCGAAAAGAATAAAAATACATTTGGAGAAGAGTCCTAACTAAAAAACGGGGACAAATAAGTTAATATGAGGGGGGGCTATTTAAACTAAATGTGGTAAATAATATACTAAGTAATGGGACTATTCTCAGCGATGAATTTAACCGCATCCAAACTCAGTCCGATCGTTTGTTACTGAGATATTCCAATTATAATATGATGCAAATCTTTATGAGCTTTTCTGAAAATTATGGTTTTTTGAATTATCACACTCTTCTTCCAAAAAAACATTAACTACAAAAACATATACAAAATCTACAATTGGTATTCGAAATCTTCAGGAAACAAGCTGAAAATTCAACTTGAGTCTGAATTTTTATGGAAGGAAGTAGCTTTCCTGGGACACATAGTTACGAGCACTGAAATAAAACCCAACCCAGATAAAATTAAAACCATTCAAAATTACCCCATCCCAAAAACCACCAAGGAAATCAAAGCATTTTTAAGTATTCTCAGATATTACCGTAAATTCATCAATGACTTTGCTAAACTAACGAAACCTATAACACAATGTCTGAAGAAAAAAGCAAAAATTATACTGACCAAGGAATACATGGACTACTTTTCAAACTTGTAAAGATTTGTTAACTAATAGTCATATTCTGTGCTACCCAGACTTTTCAAAACCATTCGAAGTCACAACGGATGCTTTCAATTTTGCAATCGGGTCAGTACTCTTGCAGAACAACAAACCCATTTGCTATGTATCTAGGACACTGAACCAGGCAGAAATTAATTATTCCACGATCGAGAAAGTATTACTCTCTATCGTTTGGGCATGTAAAGAATTCAGACCCTATCTATATGGTACTCGATTCATAATCTTTCCAGATCACAAACCTCTACAATGGTTATTTTCCTTAAAATAACCAAATTCAAAGTTAGTACAATGGAATCTGAAACTGGATAAATTCGACTATGAAGTTAGATATAAGCAGGAATCACAAAATAAAGCCGCAGACGCTCTAAGCCGTATCAGAAATGAAGATTGCAACATCAATGAAATTGAAGATGAAACGGAATATCAAGACAATATAAGGAAGCAAGGCCAAATAGATGACGACTTAGACAAACTAATTAATGAAATACTAAATGAAAACATGGATGACATAAACCAAATCATTCAGGAAATTGAAAACACACAATGACAACACTCATACACAACACACAGCACATGAAGACCCAGTTTTCACACTTCCATACATAGAACAACCACTCAATGCATATAAAAATCAAATATTCTTAACAGAATCTAACTCCACAACCAGTGAAATTTGTGACACACGTAATCTTTAATAATATACGACACTTAAACACTTTGAGAACACAACTCGATGATGACGGTGTACTAAAATTTTTTTAAACAATTCATTTCCATCGATGGAAACACGTGTATTAAGTTTTCAACCCCTACATTAGAAAGAAAGATTACAAGAATATTGAGAACATCAATGCTACACCACCGCACTAATAAAATTGTGATCTCTAATAGATTATTAGAAGACATTACAAGCGAAAATGAACAAAACGATATAATAAAATATCATCATCAAGGCAAAACATGTCACAGAGGAATCAAGGAAACAACAAAATCCATCCAAAGAACTTATTATTGGCCAAACATCCTGAAACATGTAACCAATTTCATTAACACTTGCAACACATGTTTAACTTCTAAATACGACAGAAAACCACAAAAAATTAAATTACAATTTAATGAAACACCGTTCAGACCTTTCGAACACATTCACAATGACACCTTCTTTATTAACCAAGAAGCATCTCTTACTATATTAGACCCATTTTCGAAATTTGGATAAGCATACTATTTAGAACACAAAACTGCACATGTATTATGGAAAACCTATTACAATTTTTCTCATGGGTATACCTAATAAAATAACATCAGACAATGGAACATAATTCAATAATCAACTAATTAAAGCTTTCTGTCATTTACACAACATCACTCTACACTTTACCACACCATACCATTCTTACTCAAACTCTCCTGTCGAACGTTTTCATTCAACGTTAGCAGACTTTATCCGTTGTTTACGAAGAAAACATCAGAAACCTATTCAATATCTAATGACACTTGCAGTAATGTTATATAACAACTCCATACACCCTGTAACACATATGACCCCCTTTGAGTTTATACATGGACCAAAGACAAGTCCATACGACATGACACCTCAGGACAGTGGTACCATCTGCGGTCATGTACCCAAAATAGTCATAATTTTATTTTGGCCTAAAACCCCGTCAAATTACTGATAAACACCTACACTTTACTAACATAAACCGGAATAACCGGTTTACTAGACCTTCAGTAAGCTTTCGTTCGTCAAAGTGTCAAGAACGTCGAAGGTAATTGTGTCGCTTTTAAATTAATACGATAATTGAATTTTTATGCGTATTTCTACCTAGATTTACATAGTTGTGAGATAGAAATTTGTGAAAACAAGTGGTGTCATAATGGAAGTTAAAGTTAAAGGTATGTATTTTTTATAATTACAATTATAAATTCAAAAAATATATTTTTTTCTAATTTTTTTTAAGGGTCCTCCACTACCCTTTTTGTTTAGGTTATTTTCTTTTAATGTCGGAAACATGTAAGTTTCTAAATAATTTACCCCGCGTTACCCCTCAAGTTATATACCTTGATGAAATGCTCGAAACTTCTACTTTAAGAATGTGTAAGCGAGAATGTCGCCAAATGTCACCGAATGTGCAAAAAACTATTATTTTTGTACCCCTTCTTGGTTAGTTTTAAATGCTTGTATTTTACAATAATTAACATTTTGTTGTTAATCTGATTTTTTCGTAGATTTTGAAAAGTATTTTAATATGCCATTATTAACAAACATAATAATAATACAATATGTACAAAGTTTCGCTTTTGTCGGCAATTTTACACTAAAAAAAATAAAAAAAATGTAATAAAATGTAGGTACACTAAAAAAAAATGTGATGTTAAAGAATTTTTTTTATTGCAGATAATATAGTAAAATGCACCTTTACCAGGATGAATGTTTTTGATATTTGGCTTTCCAAAAAAAGCAAACACTAATTCGAAAAAAATCCGTCAAGTCCTAGCCGAGTTAGTCCCTATTCTGACCAATAATGTCAATAGAGAGATCGAAAAGACCACGTGGGAAAATCGCATCTCTTATCTTTGTAAAAAGTTCAATGAGTACTGGAGGCAAGCTTCTAGTTCCAGATCGAAACTAGAGGCTAAGCACCATGAATGGCTGAACACGCAAGAAATTTGTGAACTTCCGCTTGTACAAACGCTTCTAGAGGAAGATGAAGTGGTACAGTTAACCGTAAAACCCCAAAAGCGTCCCGACGATCAAGTGCCGTCAACAAGTAAGGGTAAAAGATTTTTTAAAGATTTTGAAGAATGTAGTGAGCGATCTAAACGCAGAAGATTGTCAGAACTATCCAAGTTAGACAGTTCTGCAATTAAAGTTTTAAGAGAGGATAAGTCTAGAGCCTCCAGTTCAGAGATTAATATAGACGAAATACTTTCACTCATTGTCGAAGCTAAGCTGACTAAGCATCAATATATATTAATTAAAGATTTCATCAACTCAAAAGTTGCATGAAGTACATTTCCTTCTTATCAAAAAGTCCTTAAAGCAAAGAAAAAGTGTTATCCTTCAGATGAGCAAGTGTCGGAGTCATCTGCAGAAGTTGAGTTGCAATCACTTCTAGATCACACGGCTACCCGTATTCTTGAGTCACAAATAGATGTTTTGTCAACTCTTCCACTTAAAGTACCTCAAGATTACCTAATGTTGATGGGAAAATGGGGTTTTGACGGTAGTACGGGACATAATGAATACAAACAAAAGTTTTCAGATCCAAATATTAATGATGAACATTTGTTAGTGACATCCTATGTTGCTCTCCAATTAATTGGTAAATCAACAACTTCAGATCCTGATTTTATTGTGTGGAAAAATCCGCGCCCCTCCTCCACTAGATATTGCCGAGTTATTCGATTCCAGTTTGCAAAGGAAACCCAGGAGCTCTCTTCAGGAAGAATCATATTTCAACAACAAAATTAAGAATTTGCAACCAACAATTTTTAAATATGGAGATCGTGAAGTAAAAGTTTAACATTCTTTACAATTAACCATGGTTGACGGTAAAGTATGTTGCGCCCTTGCTGAAACATCATCAAGTAGGGTTACATTTGTAATGCAACACCAAAGGAAATGAATAATATTGATTTGTGTTTAAGCAAGCCCGTGGATATAAACAGTTTTCGCCTTGGTTTATCCCCACTTCACTCGTGGATTCGGTGCTTTGAGTACTTTATTCATATCTTCTACAGATTGGATTTTAAAAAAATGGCAGGCTAGGTCTCAGAAAGAAAAGACACTTCTTGCAGAGAAAAAATTTCGAATTCAAAAAGACTTTAGGGAAAAATTAGGCCTGATTGTGGATAAGCCGCGAAGTGGAGGAAGTGGCACATCTAACGACGACGGTAATACCGCACGAAAATTTTTTTACAAATCCTGATGTCTCGGCTGAAATTACAGGCTTAAATAAAAACCTTATTTATAGATGCTGCGTTCTTTTACAAGCTTTAGTATCTGGATATAAAATTAATTCAGAAAAATTTAGAACATATGCTTTAGAACACAGCTAAAGAACTTGTTAAACAATATCCGTGGTATTATCTACCTGCTTCAGTCCATAAAATTCTTCTGCATGGATCTAAAGTAATCGATCATGCACTCCTCTCCATAGGAGAACTTTCTGAAGAAGTTGCGGAATCTTCCAACAAAAATCTAAAATTATTTAGACAAAGAGAAAAACTCGTATTCTTACAAACACAGATCTTTTGCATAGACTTCCTTTGCATTCAGATCCATTAATTTCTAGCTTAAGAAAATTATCAAGAACCAGGAAGTCAATGTTATTACCTACAGTTTTTGATCTGCTTCAATAACATAGTATAATTATTCAGCTTTAACTATGTTTAATAATTTTTCATATCTTTAAAAACCAATAAACTATTTTCAAATTTTACCTGAAAACATTTATTTATCTCATTAATTTTTGATAATCCTAAATGACCCCAAAAATGTAATTAAATTATGTATAAAAAACCATTACTTGTTCCAACAAATGTTTTACTTGCATTTGTTGACATTATTTTAAACAATAAAATGTTTTCAAAAATAGCTCAAGATTTCCCTTCTGATTTTCCTTTTTTTTGCCACATTTTGAACTAAATAATAGTAAATTTATTTTCCAAAATGTCCAGACATGTTTAAAAAGTTGATTTATGAACGAAAGTCTTACGTTGGAAATGTCATATTAACACTAAAACCTCATGACCGCATTGTACATAAATGACCGCATTGTACATAAGACGGGACCACTGTGCTTAGGTGATAATTTCACAATATGTTGAAAATTCTCAAAGTATGCATAAAGTATACGACATCACAAAAAACAGAATACAAACAAAGACAATGTCATAAATACCAGAAACAATACTTTAAATGAACCAGAACCTTCAGTTGTTTGTGCAAGAAAACAGTGTTGGGAAAACTTCTTCGCCTCCCTTTTCACACGCACTTGCTTTTTTAAATTTACCCCCCCCCCCCCCGCCGCGGCGCGCGTCCTTTTTCATTTCAAAATTTCCTTACCCCCCCTTTTCCCCCTCCCTTTGTTGCTTTGTTGCCCGGGCCCCCCGTTCCCCCCTTTCGCTCCCGTGTTTTGGTTTTTCCCCCCCCCTTTTCCCTTTTTCTCTTTGGGGGGGTGGGGTGTTGGTTTTTTTTTTTTTTTTTCCCCGTTCCCCCCTTCCCCCCCCCCAAAAAAAAAAAAAAAGTTATCGACCCTGTAGTTCACCCCACAATATTCGTTACCATGGGCACAGACGTTCACCTAATTAATTATTACCACACGTTCATACACAAAATTGATTTAACCCCACTCATAAATATATTTTACGATACAATCTTCATACTTCCCGGTTAAAACCAAATTTCCCAAAGTTCTCACCCCGGTCTTCGCCTCCCCAATCTTTATGCCCACCAAGCCGTTCGAAATTTGCTGCAAATTTTGCCTTCCCTCATAAGAATCTGGATATGTTTTTCCCTTTCTACTTTTTTTCGGTCCACCTTGGCCCCCCCCCGAAACCAAGCCTGCGGGTTGTGTTGTTCCTAACCCCCCCTTTCCCTTTGGTTTCCCAAGGTTCCCCTCTCTCCCTCCCCCATTTCCTCCCCCCTCTCCCCCCCCCCAAAATTTTCCCCGCGAAATCCCTTATGCTTTCGGGTCTTTTGAGAAAATTTCTCTTTTTTCCCCCCAAAAACCCCCTCCCCTCCCCCCCCTTGAAAAAGGGCCCCCCCCCCCCGCCTGTTCCTATTTTTTTCCCCCCCCTTCCCTAAATGTTTGTTTTTGAACCCCCCCCCCCCTTCGCCCCTCCTTTTTTCCCCCCCCCCCCCCCCCCCCTTTTCCCCCCCAACAAAAATTCCCTCCCCCTCCCGTTTCCCCCCCCCCCCTTCCCTTTACCCCCCCCCCCCCCCCCTGACCCCCCCCCAAAATTTTTTTTTCCCCCCCCCCCCCCCCCCTTACCCCAAAACAAAAAAAAATTTTTTTTTCAATATCCTTTTTTTTTTTCCTTTTTCCCCCTTTAACCCCCCCCCTTCCCTTCCAAAAAAAAAAATTCCCCCCCCCCCCCCCCCCCCCCCCCCCTCCCCCCCCCCCCTTTTTTTTTTTTTTTTTTTTTTTTTTTTTTTTTTTTCCAAAAAAACCCCCCCCCCCCCCCCCCCCCCCCCCCCCCCCCCCCCCCCCCCCCCCCCCCCCCCCCATCCCCCCCCCCCCCCCCCCCCCCCCCCCCCCCTTGTTTTTCCCCCCCCTTTCCCTTTTTTTTCCCCCCTTTTTTGTTTTTTTTTTCCCCCTGGGGTTAACCCTTTATGGACTAGTGGTGCCTTATTGGGACCACAGTTCAAACGTTGTCGTAGATGCGGCCTAGTAAGTGCTAGCCGGAACCACATAATAAATTCTTGTTTAGGCGCTATTCCCCCACCTTGATTCAAATAGTGCGCGCTGTGTTTATGCGTTTCTCAGTAGTTGTCTGTGAGTCTTGCATGACGGTTTTTGTACATGTTTACAGACAACCTCTTCTTAGGGAAAAACAATATGTCACGTAAGTTGATTATCTTATTTTTTGTAAAATATATTCTAGTATGGTTTTGTATCAAAATGTTATTGGTTTTTCATTGCTAAAACTATTATTTTTTAGTAAATATGTTGTAAGTTTCCATTTGGGACCACTAGGCAACACATACTAATTATTTCCCTATTTTTAGGAAGGAATTATTTGGATTTAGCAAACATAACTTCTGATGCGGCATTTGTTATATTGGATGAGATACCTTCCGATACGGGCTCCATTAGCTCTGAGGCACCATCTGAAGATGAAATTGATGCAGATGAATTTATGAACCCAACTGAACAAGAATTGTTAGAAAATGAACCTGATCCTCCAGTACCAACAAGCAAAGAAGTTTTGGATTATGACGGTGAAGATGACCTTCCTTTGTCAACATTCATACATCGATGGACTAGTAATTCGGCACATGCTAACACTCCGCATCCTTTTGAACAAACCAGTGGACCAAATATACCCGAAGATGCAAAATCACCAACTGATATTTTTCTGTTTATTTACAAAGGAGCTCATAGAAAAAATTGCGTTTGAAACAAATCTATATGCAACACAAATAACTAATAATAACCGTTTTATTCCCACAACATTTGATGAGATTAAATGTTTTTTGGGAATAAACATGATGATGGGACTAACAAAGAAGCCAAGTTACAAAGACTATTTATTGGTCTTCAAATATGCAAATGAGGGACCCTTTTTGTCTCATCTGCCATGTCACGTGATCGGTTTAGTTGGCTTCTGGGTCACCTCCACCTTAACGATAATTCCCTTCAGCCTAAAAAAAGGTGATTATGGTTATGACAAACTCTATAAAATTAGGCCTTTACTGGAAGTATTGTCGCACACATTTTTAAATTCTTATAGGCCACAAGAAAATCAAACAGTAGATGAATCGATGGTGAAATTTAAAGGTCGAATTAGTTTTCGCCAATACTTACCCATGAAGCCCATAAAAAGGGGATATAAAATTTGGATAAGGGCCGATCAATCAGCTTTTGTGTTTACACTGGTAAAGTTGAAACCGTTGAACGAAATCTTGGTTCAAGAGTTGTCAAAGACTTAACTCGTTCTTTGGTAGAGAATTACACACAGTTTTCTTTGACAGTTATTTTAACGATGTCCAACTACAGAAAGATTTACTAAAGGATAAAATTTACGCTTGTGGAACTACTAGAAAGAGAAGAAAATTGGAACCGAAAGATTTAAAAGAAGACAAGGTCATGAAAAGGGGGAATACGCATTGGAGAATCACAAAAGAAGGCATACTCTACCTTAAATGGAAGGACACCAAATCAGTTCGATTTTTAAGTAATTTTCACAATCCCGACGATGTGAGGACTATTTTAAGAAAACAGAAAGATGGGTCCTCAGTGGAATTTCCCTGTTTGCAAGTAGTTAAAGACTATAACATGCATATGAATTATGTTGATAAATCAGATATGCATATTGCTACATACAGAATTGATCGTAAGTCTAGAAAGTGGTGGCATCGTCTCTTTTGGCACTTTTTAGATCTTACTATTGTCAACACTTACATAATTTTTAAGGATCGTGCACCGAATTGCAAAATTATAAGTTTGAAAGAATTTCGCTTATCTGTAGCTTGTGGCTTTATAGGAGCAGATCCAGAAACTGCATAAAGAGGTTGAAGCAGTTCTGATTTACCCATAAACAAATTCAAAGTGACAGTTCCCACAGAAATTAAATATGATAAAGTTGCACATTTACCCGTTCATGGGCAGAAGGTTCGGTGCGCACGTTGCAGTACCCGATCAAAACCACATCGTACTAGATGGCAATGCAGTACCTGCCAGGTTGGACTTTGTTTAACTGAAAAATCTAATTGTTTTACGCATTCCATAAAAAATGATGTGTGTACGTATGTTTCTAGTGGTTCCATAGTGGAACCACATCTTTCTGTCTTTTCTGCATAATAAAAAATAATTTGTGTATAATATACAGTGTGGCCCATTTGGAATTAGGACACCTCTGTAAAGTGGCCAATTTTAGTCCGATTTTGATAATTTTTTTTTTTAGATTATAGCTCATGGAAAACTGTATTTAATGGCAAATCGATAGATTTTCATCACAAAAATCAAGGCCTACTTTGGATGTTTTTTTGAGCGAAAATTCTAGAAATCGTATTAGCGATTTTCTTACATGAAAACTAAGTACGGCACTGTATTCAGCATGCCCTAAAATGGGTCTGTACAAACTTTCACCTTAAAGTATCACATATTAATAATTTTATTCTTTAATTTAAGAAATTAATTTATACCCAAAAATTCATTGTGAACATGAAATTACTGGTGAAATAAGTTAATAAATGCAACTCATCAATAAATAATTTTTTTAAATAAATATTTGAGCAACAGAACATAAAATAATAAGATCAAATTAGAATTTCTGTGGCTTATACTAGTCCCCCATTTAACTGAATGCATTGAGTTATTACTGCATTATCTGTCATAAAAGTATCTTTGTCGCTAAATATGAGTAGAAGTCCTAAAAGGGACAAACCGAAATATTCTCCCTGGTCCCTCAAACAAAATTCCATGCTTCTTTCTTCATCTGTTGGTCCAGATACTGCAAATACTTTGGCATAAGTATTTTATTTGCTTATTACAAGACATCCTTCAACATTTTCTTTTATCAAATTAGCCTGGAAAAATTATAAACAAGCGAACTTCTAGATTACCACTAAATAATGGGTTAACTGTCAAATGTGTGTATTGTTGGCTTTTATTCTGATTGTAGTGCAATTTATTTTGATTGTGGTCTCATGTAATTATGGAAAAACTTAGTTTAAATGAAAAAATTGAACTAGTTCGACTGGTAGGCGATAATATTCGTTCGGCAAGGAATGCTGCTAGAGAATTTAATAACAGACATCCAAATAGACCTCCTGTAAGTTCCAGTACTGTAAATTACGTAAACAGAACGTTTAATGAAACGGGTGCAGTTTCACGAACAATTTTGAAAAACCGTGATCCAGATCAACGAGAGTTGAGAAATAATGATCGAATACTAAATTATTTTGTAAATAATCCTCACTCTTCATTACGAACTGCTGCAGTAGATTTAAATATTCCAAAAGAGAGTATCAGAAGATGTCTTGTGAAAAACAAATTGAAACCATTCAAGCCAAAATTTTTGCATACTTTGGAACCAGGAGACGAAGAAAGAAGATTGAATTTTTGTTTGTGGGCCCAAGGAGAATATTTGAATAATTTCAACTTTTTTAAGGAAATTTTATTTAGTGACGAAGCTACCTTTACGACAAATGGAGTAGTGTCTTCTCAAAATTCAAGATACTGGGCTGCTGAAAACCCAAATTGGGTCATAAACGCTAAAAGACAATATTCGCAAAAAGTTCATGTGTGGTGTGGAATACTTCGTGACAGAGTTATTGGTCCTTTTTTCTTCGAGGGAAATTTAAATAGAATTTTATTTTTGGAATTTTTAAGAAACGATTTTTGGGATGCAATCCATGACTTACCAATTGAGATGCGTTTATCGTTGAAGTTTCAGTTAGACGGATCTCCTGTTCATAATGCAGCAATAGTTAGAGAGTGGTTGAACCAAAATTTTGAAAATAAGTGGATAGGTCCAAATAGTCCCCTAATGGTCTGGCCACCTAGGTCCCCGGACCTGACGCCGCTAGACTTTTTCCTTTGGGGTATTTTGAAGGAGAAAGTTTACAAATCAAGACCTCAATCTGTGCAAGCCCTTCGTGACGGAATTACAGAAGCATGTGCTGAAATCACCCCTGTGCAAGTTAGGAAAGTTATTCAGCACGTAAAGAAAAAGAATTGACAAATGCATTCAGCTAAATGGAGGATTAATAGAAGCCACAAAAATTTAGTTTCACCTAATCATTGTATGCTCCGTTGTCAATAAAAAATAATTTATTTATGAGGTATAAATTCATTTTTTAAATTAAAGAATAAAATTATTAATATGTGGTACTTTAAGGTGAAAGTTTGTACAGACCCATTTTAGGGCATGCTGAATACAGTGCCGTATTTAGTTTTCATGTAAGAAAATCGCTAATACGATTTCTAGAATTTTCGCTCAAAAAAATATGCAAAGTAGGCCTTGATTTTTGTGATAAAAATCTATCGATTAGCCATTAAATACAGTTTTCCATGAGCTATAATCCAAAAAAAAAAAAATTATCAAAATCGGACTAAAAATAGCCACTTTACAGAGGTGTCCTAATTCCAAATGGGCCACACATGTTTTTTTTTACCTTTTTCAATAGTTAAATAGCTAAAAAACTTAAAAAAAGTTACTTTAAAAAATCACGAAATAATTTAGGCCACAAGGGGTTAAAGAAATAATCATAGATGATTTTTTAACCTTGAATCCAAAGGAATATTTGAGCTGTTTTGTTGTAGATGTCTGTTTAAATTTAATTAATAAAAACGATTATTTTCAAATTATTAGCACAGAGAAATCTTCTTTAATATTTTCTGATTCTAGGGAACTAGAATATTTAATACAAAATACAAAAATTGAGAAAAATTGTATAGTAATGCCAATGGCAAACTACCAACATTATGTATTGGCAGTAGTAAACGTGAAAAATTAAAATTTTAATTTGATCAAAGATTTAAACTTTTTTGAAGAATGAAAATTTTGATTTAAAATTCCGTTACTTAGATCATATTGCAAAGGACTCGTATAATTGAGGTATATATATAATATATTTTCTGGCTAGAAAAAAGGAAGTTATGATATATTTAAGCGGTGGTTTCACCCTTTTTACCCCCCCTTGGGGGTAAATTTTGGGCCGGGGAGTTGTTGTCCTGTGGTTTTTTTTTTTTTTTCCGGGGCAAATTTTCCCCCCCGTTCCCCTTTTAATAACTTAATTTTTATACTTTTTAAATTTAGTTAATAGAACGAAATGCAACAATTTTTTGATTTAATACGAAAATTAGATGAATTCCGTTACCCGTAGATAATTTATTGGCAAACGTAGTCTCGATGTAATGAATTTATTTATGTACTGGTGGTTAATTTCATCCCCACGGATTCAATTGGAAATCCACGAAAATTTTCATACACAATACGGACGGCACTATTAACACACCCTGAAGACGAAATTATGAACCGAAATGTAAATTCGTTGTAATGATTTTTTTTATTTTTTGAAGGTTAATTTCACCCCCCTGGATCCCATTGGAAGTCCATGAAAATTTTTATACGCAATAGTTACATCACTATTAATACCCCATTAGGATGAAATTATGGGCCGGAGTGTGGTTTCAATGTTATGATTTTTTCATTATCTGAGGGCTAATTTCACCCTCTGGATCCTGTTGGAAGTACATGAATATTTTTATACACAATAGTTTCGTCCCTCTCAATACCTCCTTTACATAATATTATGGGCCGAAATGTAATTTCAATGTTATGAATTTTTTTATCATGTGAGGGTTAATTTCACCCTCTGGATCCCTTTGGAAGTCCATGAAAATTTGTACAGACAATAACTATGACGCTCGTAATTTCCCCTTAAGATGAAATTGTGGGCCGGAATGTAGTTTCGATGTAATGAATTTATTTATGTACTGGTGGTTAATTTCACCCCCACAGGTTCCATTGGAAATCCACGAAAATTTTTATACACATACGGACGGCACCATTAACACCCCCTGAAGACGAAATTATGAACCGAAATATAAATTCGTTATGATTTTTTTACTATTTGAGGGTGAATTTCACCCCTTGGATCCCATTGGAAGTCCATGAAAACTTTTATACGCAATAGTTACATCACTATTAATACCCCTTTAGGGTGAAATTATGGGCCGGAGTGTAGTTGCAATGTTATGATTTTTTCATTATCTGAGGGCAAATTTCACCCTCTGGATCCTGTTGGAAGTACATGAATATTTTTATACACAAATACTTTCGTCCCTGTTGGAAGTACATGAATATTTTTATACACAATATTTTCGTCTCTCTCAATGCCTCCTTTACATAATATTATGGGCCGAAATGTAATTTCAACATTATGAATCTTTTTATTATTTGAGGGTTAATTTCACCCCCTGGTTCCTTGGAAATCCACGACAATTTTTACAGACAAATGACGCTCGTAATTTCCCCTTAAGACGAAATTGTGGACCGGAATGTAGTTGCGATGTAATGAATTTATTTACGTACTGGTGGTTAATTTCACCCCCACGGGTTCCATTGGAAATTCACAAATATTTTCACACACAATACGGACGGCACTATTAACACCCCCTGAAGACGAAATTATGAACCGAAATGTAAATTCGTTGATTTCTTATATTTTTTGAGGGTTAATTTCACCCCCTGCATCTCCTTGGAAGGGCATGAAAATTTATATACTCAATACCTACGTCATTGTTAATAATTTTTTATGATGGAGTTATGGGCCGGAATTTAGATTTAATTCTGTGCATTTTTTTCTGAGGGTTAATATCATCCCCCTGGATCCCGCTGGAAGTCCATGAAAGTTTATATAGACAGTACTTACGTCACTCGTAATACTTCCTAAAGATATTATGGATTGGACTGTAGTTTCTGTGTTATGGTTTTTTATTACCTGGGGGTTGTTCATCCCCTGTACTTCAATATGTTGTTTTGCGCCAATTAATTATTCAGTCAATTTATAACTGCTCTTGATGATGTAGTGATATGCCTGAAACTGTTTTTCGAAGTATGATTTTAAAATTATTTCGGGGGTTGTTTCTTCCCCGTGCTCCCTTTAGGAAAAAATGTATGTAAATGTTTTTCATACATCTCTTTAGTCAAAATTTAAATGTGCGCATTTAATTAGTTACAGAGTTAAATATTTTTTTATTAATCATAGATGTTATCAAATATAATCAAAAGATGATTTCAACCCCTAGAACCATTTGTAAGTCGATGAAAATGTACATGTGCTATACATGCCATAAGCAAGCGTACCGCAAATTAAAATGTGTACATTTAATTTGTTGCGCATAATCAAATGTTATATTTTTCCAAGGGCAATTTCAACCCTTGTTTTTTGATGGACAACAATAAACATTACAATCCCGTACCGGCATCCATTTACTTCATTAATATTTTATGTCTAATACACCATATTGCTTATAAATGACCCTATTTTAATTTTGACGAACGTCTATGGGCTTTCGGGTGACTTCGTACATATGAGCTGCTATGTTGGGCTGCTGTCTTCACACCGGTCTCTTTTCCCCCTTTTTGAACACTGGACTACACGTGAATTTTTCCATTTTTGAGGAACATTCGAAGTACTAAGAATTAAATTGAAGGGCTTTAGCAAATACAGTTGAACGATCTTTAATTAGAAATGACGGAATTACATCAAGGCCCATGTTCAATTCAGACTACTTACGTCGTCAATTTTACAGAGTGTAGGGGAAATAAAGGATTTCGAGAAAAAGTCCGCAAAACTATCCACGATTACTTGAGGGTCTTCAATCATTTGATTCTTGTAAGTTAGCAATGACGGAATAGATAAAGAATTGTTTTTTGAATTAATAAAACTCCAAAAATTGTTAGGATTAGTTTGCATGTTGTTTTCAATGTTGTCTAAATATAAGTTGTAAGCACTATCGATGTCAGATTTAATTTTTGATCTCAATTGTCTTAAATGTATGGTAATAGTGAAGGTTACCAGATTTTTTATATTTGTTTAATGCTTTTTCCTTCTGCTTAATATCATGGATTATTAAATCATGTGGGATAAAACCCACAATTTTGTTTTTTAGGTAGATAGATATATCAAAAATATCATTAAATTTTAAATATAGTGCATCCACACTGCTGTATCTGCATTATTAAAGTGCTGGAAAAGTCCAATCTATGAGCCCAAGTTGGTTATACAATTCTACAAAATTAGGTTTTTTTGAAATTAAACTCAAAATTATTTTTATGCGAAAAATTATTGTCTGGGCTTTTGAATGTCAGCCTTAATTAATAAAGTAAGGTGACACCTATCCTCTTTAAGGAGAACTTCACAAACTTTATTTACAGAGCAGCGCCTATTACAAAAACAAGATCTAGAAACCATGCCTAGATTTTATTGAAGTACAAAAAAAAACAGATAAAAAACGAATGTTTTTAAATCCTACCGATGCTTCTGATTAAAGATTATGTGCATCATTTTTGATACATCTGGTTCTAACTACTGTTAAAAAATCAAATATATTTGCATGGACAGAGTGTATCAAAATAAAACATGGAGTAAAAACAGAAAAAAAAATACAAAATTTACGATGCTGACACCTGGAACTTTGGCCTTGACTTATTTTTTGACCAAATCTTCTGTAAAATCGGTTTGGTGTGAGGTGACGACTGTTTTGCAAATATGATTGCGAGTAAATCTGCCATTATGACCGCTACGGCACTGAACATGTTAGTTAAAACATATTCGCCGAATATATGCCAGTATATTCTTGTCTTAATCCGATACGGGTGAAAATCGCCGCATATACTATAACGGTAAATCCCATAAAACGGGTCGTCAAATAATGATTTATTGCTTTGAAGTAGTGATGGGCGATATATAACGATATTTAAAAGTACCGATAATTTAATCACGAAGTATCGATATTTTAATATCGATAGTGATCTGTTTAAATATCGATAGCATTATCGATATTTGTCAAATATCGAAAAATAATATCACCTTTGGGTTATGCAATACAAATAACACAAATGCATACGGGGTTCTGTGGTTTCTAAAACATTTGAGTTATGCAGTAAAATTACATAAATCTATCCGGAGTTAAATGCCCTCTAGTTATTGGTAGATAAAGTGTGGACTGTAGGTTCTTCGTAAAATGTTTGGATTACGCCATGAGCAAGTCTGGTAAGGTAAAACGTAAGACGTAAAACCAGTAAAACCCACAATTCTAAACTGAACTTTGTGAATGTTGTGTTCTCTGTAGATCTAGCGTTTTGTATTTTATTATCTAAATTTAAAATTTAGCGAGACTTGTAGTTTAGGACGATATTTTCGATAATATTTTAAAGGTAAGCCTTTCACAATAATATTGATATGAAAATATATAGTATCTGCTGTTTTTTTTTAGATAACAATGCCCCCAAAAGCATTTTTTGGAAATACTTTAATAAAACCTATACTAATTTTGTATGCTGTCTGTTATGTGGAAAAACACTCAAAACTTCCCGAAAATACAACGAATTTAAAAAGCCATTTAAAAGCTGTTTAACCAAAAGCCTTCAACTTGAAAGAAACCATAGAAAAAAACAAACAGTTGGAAAGTGAGACTAGCATTTCAATGTCTTCTACTTCTACTACCAATGACGAAGCAAGTGTAAGTGAAAGCGAAACCAGCGAAATTAGCGAAAAAAGTTACAAACCTCGAGCCCAGTTCTAATGTGCACCCTTGTAAGCGCTTTCAACGCCAAAAGATAATTAATGAAACTTTTTTCAAATGTTTTATCATTTGAAGTAGGAGGCAACAAATATAAAAAAATAACAAATAGCATTCTATACATGATATGCCATGATTTTCAGCCCCTTTCTATTGTTGAGGATGAAGGTTTTCAAAAACTAATGAAGGTCACTGCACTTAATTATAAAATACCTTCTAGGAAAAGTTTTACAAATTTATTAAATAAAAAATATGATGTTATTTCGAATACATATAAAACAAAAATAAAGAACGCCTATTTGTATTGTCTTACAACAGATATATGGACAGAGCCTATGAATTCAAAAAGTTTTCTAGGTATCACAGTTCAAATTGTTGAAAACTATAAACTCTCATCTGCAAATTTAGGAGTATATGAACTAAATGAAAGACATTCTGGCGAGTATATCGCTGAAAAACTTGCAGATGTCTGTAGTAAATGGGAAATTGATAATGACAAAATAACTGCTGTAATAACTAATGGAGCATCAAATATGGGACTAGCAATAGAATTGTTTTTAGGTAGACAAAGAAATATACATTGTTTTGCACATCAGTTAAATCTCGTTGCAGAGAGAGCAATTCAGAAAGATGAAGAATTGTGTAATTAAATCTCGCGAATTAAAAAAATTGTTACTTGGTTCAAGCATAGTAACATAGCTAGTGATGAACTACGCAAGGCTCAAAAGGATAATCAGGCAGAAAAAAAAACTCAAGCAAGAGGTGGCAACTCGATGGAACTCAACCTTTTATATGATCGAAAGATTATTAGAACTAAGAGAGTATGTAAATATTATAGTTAATAAACATGATACAGCACCTGCAATGTTATCCGGAAAGGAAATAAAAAACTATTTTAAAAGAACTACTTCAACCCCTTGAATCAGCAACGAAAGAGATTTCCGGAGAAAGTTATGTAACAACAAGTATTGTTATCCCTCTTGTTTATAATTTGGAACAAAAAATTCAAGAAATTAAAATTGAAGCATCTGCTCAGATTGGAATAAAATTAAAAGCTAACTTATTAAGTGAGATCTCTAGAAGATTAGGAGCAGCTGAACAGGTACAACTATTATCAATAGCAACTATATTTGATCCACGTTTTAAGAAAATTTATTTTAAAGACAAGCTGAACTGTGGGAAAGCGGTTGATTATATAAATAATTTAATTAAGGAGGATACCTCTTCAAAGACAAAAGAAAACCGAACCCCGAAATAATTAAAACTGACACCAAAGGTAAAAGAGACATTTTATAAATATAGTCATAACTCATGTGATTTTTTTATTTTCAGAAAAATTTAACTTGTGGGGTGCTCACCAAAAGATTGTAGAGGAAAAATCTTCCCGTGCAAATGAGAATGTGTCCGAAATATCAATATTTCTAAGAAATCCTGTTACAAGTTTACATACTAATCCCTTAGAATGGTGGAAAATACATGAAGATACTTATCCAAAATTATTTAAAATTGCAACGAAATATTTGGCAGTCGTAGCAACATCTGTTCCCTCAGAAAGATTATTTTCCAAAGCTGGGCAAACAATTACACAAAGAAGAAACAGACTTTCTGGAGAAAATTCAAAAAATTTTATTTGTGCAATGTGCTGAAAAACATTTTTGGGATTTATTTTAGTTCGTTTTATTCACTACTGAAGTACTGAAGTACCTCAAATTCAAGTGTATTTTTTAATATTTTTTAAGTTTCTATATATATATATATATATATATATATATATATATATATATATATATATATATATATATATATATATATATATATATATATATATATAAAAAAATATATAAAAATATATATATATATAAAAAAAAAAAAAATATATTTTATTTTTTTTTTTATGTATATATATATATAATATATACTATATTAGGGACTGTACGGAATTTCGCTGTATTGTCCGGAATTTTAATGAGTTATACAGCATTTTGTGATGTACAGCAAAACGTACACCATTGCGTTTCACTCGGATCATACCTACCTATTATTATTACTATTGCCGTTTCCAATTTGATTTAACATTTTTTATGGAGTGGAAATCGTTAAATAGTAAAAATTTTGTTGATAAAGTAGAAAGTAGACGTAGAATAAATACATACAGACGGTGACATCTTGCAGCAAGTAGATTAGACATGAAGGCCATGAGGCAGAGTAGGGCGAGTAGGCAGAAAACGAAACTTTTGTAATGGTTATTGACTAAAGTAAATTCAGTGATTCACCGTGAAAACAGAAACAGGTTTGTGTTTGTCTGTGGCAAGTGCTGTACATTATTTACATAATTTTTGTAAGTTTATTTATTTTTAATTGTGAAGTGCTGTACGTTATTTACATTATTTTTGTAAGTTCATTCATTTTTAATTTTGAAGGTTAAGTATTCAAAATTCTCGATTTAGAATTGCTAACCATAACTATGTCTACTAAAAGGCGTGCATGTAAATTAACCGATGAACTCGCAAAAGAGTTTCCTTATATAAAAAGAACTAAGACGGAATACGAAGTGAGCTGTACCAAATGTTTAAGTCAATTTTCCATAGCTTCTGGCGGGCGAAGAGACATTACAAGACACATTTCTTCTGAAAAGCACAAAAAAATGATCAACGCCGCTGCGTCTTCTTCTACTTTAAGCACATTTTATCGCCGTACTGAGTTCGGGAATGACGAGGCAAATTTAGCCATATCAGAAGCTTTATTTTCTTACCACACGGTTGCCCACTGTTGGAATGAATGTACCAAAACTATTAAATTTGAATTATTACTTTGTTGATAAATGCTACATTAGAACTTCAAGGATAGTTTACATTATTGGAATGATATATATTTTCTGTTGCTCTAATTTCAAGTGAGTGTTATGTCATATATATATATATATAATATATATATATATATATATATATATATATATATATATATATATATATATATATATATATATATATATATATATATATATATATATATATATATATATATATATATATATATATATATATATATATATATATATATATATATGTTAAATTCGTTTTCCGGGTATACTCCCGCGTAGGTCATAGGCCCCGGAGGGACCGTGGTTGTCTGAACGACGTTTCGGTAGAATCTCATCTTTCAGTTCGAGTTACCAGAAGCCGCAGTAAGCAGTTATCTGTTAGAACCTGAAGATGGTAGATGAGATCCTACCGAAACGTCGTTCAGAACAACCACGGTCCCTCTCGGGGCCCCACCACGCGGAGCATACCCGAAACGAATTTAACATTCACCACCCGCGAAAAACCTGAAAAACAACATATATATATATATATATATATATATATATATATATATATATATATATATATATATATATATATATATATATATATATATATATATATATATATATATATATATATATATTTACATCCCACTATCCTTAAAGCGTCCATACATTGACAATTTTCTATCCTTAGAGCGTCCGGTTACCATAGAGCGCCCGTATATGGACGCTATAAGGTCAACCCATTGAAATTTGCTCTAGATGTTAAGGAAAGGGTCTCCAGGTAATTGAACAAATTTGCAGTGGACGCCCTAAGATGGTAATATGTACAGAATTAGTATATTTTAGTTCTTCCAGTTGACCATCAGAGGCGCTGGTGTCACTCCTATGTATATAAGTTCTCATTCAGTCACAGACCTTGAAGCGCCCGGTAAACATGACAATGTCGCGGACGCTCAACAGTCAGTACGTATTGGAATACATTTGTGCGTATTTATTTACAGCAGTATGGTTTTCACTATTGAACGTTTGCTATTAATGCTCGATGGCATAGTTAACTGGAGCGTACGAAGGCAAACGTGACTAGAACTGTAACCTCCTTCTAGACCGCTTCAGTTTTGGATTTCGGGGTTTGCCTAATTTCCGTGGTGTTTATACAGTATGTGCCCGGATTGAGTTTACAAGAGAAGAAACTTTTATTCTTAATATTACAAAAAAAAGTTATTCTTCATAAAAAAGTTTAATCATACATAAGAATGAAGTTAACAGAAATAAGATTTCTTGTAGGGATGAACCGGGTACCCGGTCTGTATCCGATACCCAGCCTGTTTTGCCGGGTACCCGGTAAGGCCGGGTAGTAGATATTGGGAGCGTGATTTTTATTATTGTAGGGGCTACTATAATAAAAATTAATAAATTAACTAGAAAATTAATTTTAATAAACTTTATTAAACTAGCCGGTGTCCTTCATAAAAACTAAAAAGTAAACTTAAGACAAATTTTGTCTCATAGGAAAAATTTAACAATTTGATAGGTTATGATGCAGAAAAACTAATTTCTCGCCGTTCTCGGCTAATAGGCGATTCCTGTGTTTCGAAAACATGTCCAGCTTCTGAAAATAATCTTTCTCTAAACACAGTTGTAGCTGGCGCACATAGATAGTGCTTAGCAAGTGCAGCTAGGAAAAGTTTTTTGGTGAGTTTTCCACCAATCAAAAGGTGACGTATCCCTGTTTATGATGTTCTGTTTTAAATACAAGTCAATTTCTAATTTTATATCTTTCTCATTTGACAAAATTAACTGAATGAGATATAGAAGTTGACGCTATCTCTGACATTATATCAAACACAGATGTGTCTGTGTCAGTCCTCATTCTTTTGGATGCAGTAGCTACTAACGTTAAAGGCAGATCGTCAGAATCAGAACTGTCGATTTATTGATTTGTTTCATCATTATAAATTTCCTCGGTTATTCCCAAATTCTGACTAGTAACCAAAGTCAAGATTTCTTCTTTAAGCTTTTCCTTGTTATTGTCAGCAAGAAATACCAATTTAAACCGTGGATCTAAAAAACTTGCATATGCATAGTGCGGATTACATTCAATTCCAATGAATCTGTCATTTATATTAGATATAAGTATATCTTTCATTGTTCCTAAACCATGAGCAGGGTTTTGTAAAAAAGATACTTTTGAAGAGCGACCAGTGTTGGAATAACTTCAGATATGATGCAGTTAGTTGAACTGAAGCGCCTTGTAATTTCTTCAAAAGGTTTAAGCAATAGTAAAATATTTTCAGTCAGCTGCCATTGATTTTGTGATAGAGACCCAATTACATTGTTTTCAGCTATAAATAGACTAATAGGTCTTTTTTGTTCAAACAACCTTTCTAGTAAATAGTAAGTTGAGTTCCAGCGTGTCTGAACGTCTTGTACTAATTTTTTGGCAGGCATATTTAATTCCTTTTGAATATTTTCAAGTTTTTCACGTGAAACAGAAGAATGATTAAAATGTGTTACTATGTTTCGAGCAACCGCTATTAAATCAGACACGCTTCTTTGTGACCGAATTGCATCAAGCACAACCATGAATAAAACAAGATTCGTGATCAATTTTCATGTATTTTGCAGCTTTCTTAATATTGGCTACACCATCCCGAAGAAGTAAATGCAATTTTTCCGTGCCAATATTCCACTCATTTAAAATCTCAAACAAAACATTACAAATTTTTTCTCCCGTATGGCTGCCTGAAAACGGTTTAATACTTAGAACAGCATGTTTTAGTTCGAAATTATAAGTTACCCAATGGGCCGTTAAACTTATAAAATTATTATTATTGACATCCGACGTCCACATATCTGTAGTAACTGAAATAAATTCCACTGCAGATAGCAGCTATTATACACATCTGGTATAACAGTGTCTGTAAAGTATTTGCGGCTTGGAATTTTATAGTGAGACTGAAGAGTTTCCATCAATCTGTTGAAACCTAAAAAAATACGGAATTTTCTTATGCTTCGGTACAGTGTAAAATATTTATTTTTGCTGTTATAAAGGGCCAATAAAATTTAATTTGTCATGAGGTTGGCTCACCTGGTAGTTGTTAAAATTAAAATCATACAAAGAAACATAAAAATATATTTGTTGTAAAATAAAGATCTCAGAAATGAATATTTTTTTAGCTGTTTTAACTTTACCAAATATGGCCCTGCAAGACTATTGTAATGTAATGTACTGTCAGTCACTAACCTCTATCAGTTACTAATGTATAAGCAGAGACTGTACATATAGTCTCTGGTATAAGGCTGATTGTCCAGGGCATCTCCGCTATTGCTTTATGAATTTCTATTGAGCATGCATCAGTAATATCCCATGTTTTTGTTTTTTCAATAAAATTGGTAATAAGCCGCTGGTTTGGTTTAAAATGTTGGTATATTTCTCCCTATCTCTGCTCTTGAATTTTTCGATTTTCTTCAGTACGTTTTAACAAAGACGATGTAAAGGATTTTTTGCCTACACCGCAGCGGCTGATATGACTTTTACATACGTTACATAGTGCTACAAATTGGTCATCTTCTGGTATATCAAAGTAATTCCAAACTTTACTTCTTGCTTTAACACTCATATTTAACTCTTTTTAGAACTGTACATTAGTGTACACTCACTTAAAATAGTTTTTCTGAAGTTAACAAATGGATTCATAGATCATAAATAACACAACAAATAATTTAGGGACTCCCAGACGATTGCTAACGTCGCACGTGATTCACTGAATAGTGCCGACAGTAAACAATTGCCGTACCAACGATTTATTCCGAGCCACGCCGAGCGTTTCATAACTTTAAAAATGCATCAAAATTTAAATTAGCTTCTCGCGTAACCGTAACCAATAACACAATACCGCTCTTTTAGTTTTATTTTATATTTTAAATAATATTTTTGAATAAAATCGAGATTTTACTAGACATTAAACTGACAGATATTTTTTTACTACCAGGCGTCCGGGTGCCCGGTACCCGAAACAGAAGTTGCGCCGGGTACTCCGTACCCGGCTTTTAAAAAAACCTGTTCCCGGTGCATCTTTAATTTCTTGTACAAGGTGCCCAAAAAAATCAAAAATGTGAAAATAGTGCAAAAGTACCGTTATTAACACGCTTTTATTAGCTTCACTTGTATGTTTGTTTGTTTATTTGTTTGTTTGTAACCGACTCTTTGGACTCGATTTTGATCCACTTTAAACGGACAGATTTAATTGAAACTTTGTACACTTACGAAGAACCGGTAACAATACAATAATTTGATAAGTTTATATCATTATCCTGATCAGGATCGCCAGAATTAAATAATTTCCTTTCCTCACGTATCTCTGCGTGAGAGCAAGTGGCTTATTACTGTTAGTACATTCCGTGATTCTCAGTTCGTTCGATGGCCGAGCGGGCTAAGGTACAAGTCTTAGTCGACGCGAAACGACGGACTCCTCGGGCGTGAGTTCAAATCTCGTCTATGGCTGAAAAAAAAAATTTTTTTTTTCCGAAGTATCTGTTGGATCGTAATATGTTATAATATCAGCATCAATAAACAATATAAATATAGTTTTAAAAAAAACTAAAAAACACGATTTCATAGCACATCAAACTAAAAAGTGAAAAATAAATATACTTAGTTTAAAAAAACTAAAAAACACGCTTTTAAAGCACATCAAACTAAAAAGTGAAAAATAATTATTAATATAAACTGAAAACAATAATGAACGAAAAATATTACTTAGTATTATTGTGAAAAAAGCGTGGGGCGCTTTGTGCCATATTTTTCGTATATCGAGCAACCCACGCTTTTTTCACAATAATACTAGTATTTTTCGTTCATTATTGTTTTCAGTTTATATTAATAATTATTTTTCACTTTTTAGTTTGATGTGCTTTAAAAGGTGTTTTTTTAGTTTTTTTAAACTATATTTATTTTTTTTAGTTTTACATCAAAATGTGAAATAGAAATGTTTTTTTCTGGAGACCAGATAGAGTCAAATTAGACATTTCATCTGGAATTATTTAACTTTTTAAAATTATTAATAAAATGTAAGTACTAATAAAAATAGTCACTGATTTAAGGATAGCGAAATTTTAATGAATTCTTACACTGTTTCTTAAATTAAAATATTTGTCACTAAAAAATGTATTTGTAAATCCTTTCATGGTAAAGAAGAATCTCCTCCATTTAACAGACAATTTTATTATTACAAGGCAGTCTAAAAGTTATTCAACATTAAAATTGTTCTTCAGTTGAAAAATAAGGTAAAAATTAAATTTCTATGCCTCATTTAAACACTGCTATTTTTTAATCATTTATTTAATATTTCTAGTTTTAGTGACAAGAAAATTTTTTACAAACAAAATATAAATATGTCGGCTCAGTGGCTCAGTGCTTACACGTTAGGCTTGAAACCAAGGGGTCCCGGGTTCGATTCCTGGCTAGGGTATAGACGTATAATGGCGTTTTTTTAAAATACCGAGATAGTAGGTAGGCTAGAGCGTGTTGTGTGGTAAAACACGGCTAGTCACTATCTCTTCTGAGTTCGAGTCTCAGCTGCGGCATCTGGCAAATGTCGAAGGAATGGTTGTTGTATGTGTGTCTGTCCTGGTTGAGTGGTGGAATAGCAATGTGCTAAACTCCGCCAGAACGTTACTATAATCTATTACAATCTTTGCAAAAGCATTTTGAAATTTTCACTTTTAACCCTTGTTTCTTAATGGTTTACAACACGCGCTCGCTATTCTCCTGGATTTGCTCAAACTATTCTCATGTACTAGCAAGCAGCTTTTGTAAACAATTAAGAAACAATGGTTAAAAGTGAAAAATTGTCGAACTGCTTTTGCCGAGGTTATTACATAGTTGAAAGAGAATGCAAAAAATTATATTAAAAATTTGTTTTTTTAATATACGTTTGAAGGAGCAAATTCACGTAATAACTTTCAAACATTTCTAACTCAAAAGCTGTTTACTTTGCAACAAAAGCTAACCTACATTTTCTGTTGGAATTTGAACAAAGGATATGAAAAAAAAGTTGGACGAAAAAAAAATTACGGTTTTTAGTAACGCATAAATTCAGTAATTCCGTTGATGTTAATTTTTTGGAAAAAATCTCGAAGGGGTGTATAGCGATTTTTAACTTCAGCAAATATTTTCAGTCTACTTTCAGTTTCTTATGTCATTTATTTTTTAAGTTATGACGTCATCGACTTTTTTTTAAATGACTACCAATATTTTTTATTATTGATTTTGGTAGTAGCTTTTATTCCAGTTCTAACCGTATAAAATTTTCAATATGTTATATTTGAAGAAAATCGAGAAAGACAGTTTTAAAGTTCAAATAACAGAAATTCATTAAGTTGGGAAAATTTATCTAGTTGCCTAAGTTTGACGGAAAGTTATTCGTTTTTATTTTGAAATTATACAAATAGTTGAAAAATCGAACTAATGTGATACACCGGCAACTAGATAAATTTTCCCAATTTAATGAATTTTTGTTATTTGAACTTTAAAACTGTTTTTTTCGATTTTTTTTCAAATAATATATTGAAAATTTTATACGGTCGGAACCGGAATAAAAACTACTACCAAAATCAATAATAAAAAATATAGGTTATCATTTAAAAAAAAGTCGATGACGTCATAATTTAAAAAATAAATAATATAAGAAACTGAAAATAGACTGAAAATATTTGCTGAAGTTAAAATCGCTATACCCCTTCGAGATTTTTTCCAAAAAATTAATATCAACGGAATTACTGAATTTATGCGTTACTTAATTTCCACACCGTATGTGTAGTGTAATGTAATGTATAATTGCATAATAAATAATTTATGACTTTATTCGTATCAAATTATTCAGAAATATGTTTTCAATTATAATAATTCCCGCCCTTTTGAATTTTGCAATAGTGTATTTCAGTGTGAATATTCGTATGTCATATTTATCCTTCATAATAAAATACAAATATAGACGGATTTCACCTCATACACTGCTTGAAAATACACTTGAAATATTTTTTTTACCTAACGTGGCCACCGAAACTTCAATTCCAAAAATATCGTAGGCCTTATCCCTCCAAATACATCGATTATTGGGACCGATGAGCTTATGAAAATGATAAAAATGTAGATACCTACCTATTTATTTGATAACAAACATCATAAATCTTATAAAAAAACAAACTTAATTTTGACCAAAATCAGTAAGAAATATTATAGTGTTTCAATTTAAGTGGATCGTATTTGCTATTTGAATTGAAAGAAGTCGAAAGCAAACTTGCTGCAAGCGTACGGTAAATAATATTCATACCCCCCCCTCCAAATTACTAACGAAAATATGGCAACACTGTCAGACGCTTTAAGGTCGCTCCATATGTAAGATATACACGAGAGGACGCTTTAGGGTAGTAAATGTATGCATTTTATACACGTCTGTGGACGCTCTGAGGTGCTTATATGTACGGACGCTTCAAGGTACTGGAAAAACATTTAAAGTGAATTATATGGCGGTATAAAATTGTATACGCCGAGAAGTCGGCATATATAAGACATATCGTTTTCGCTCTATTCATATATGCATTCATCTCACAACGGACGCTTTACGACTGTTTTCTGTACGGACGCTCTACGGATAGTGGGATGTAAATATATATATATATATATATAAAATAGTTAGTTAGAAGTGACACGTATTCATAGAAGCATTGTATAAAAATCACAATAAAAGTATTATCGGTCTTTTTATCTTTTATTACCACTGCTCATAAATCCTAACTGGTTATGGGCCCAGGTGCGTCGTGAGTTTTTGTGTGTTCAAGTGAAATTAATAAACAATGGAAAATATCAATTTAAAAAGAAACATTAAACCTTTCAATGGGGACAAATACAGTGTGTGGAAGTTAAGAGTGCGGTACTTACTAACTGAACTAGACGTGATACATGTTCTCGACAGTGATCCACCGGAATTGTTAACAAATGAATGGAATAAAGCAGAGCGAATTGCGAAAAATATTATAATTGAATATTTATCAGATTCAATTCTTGGTAGTACAAACATTGATTGTACTGCAAAAGAATTAATAACAAAATTGAACGAAATATATGAACGGAAGAGTTTAGCTACACAGTTAGCAACTAGAAAGAAATTGCTAGAATTAAAGCTACAAGGTGACACTCCATTAATGCAACATTTTACAGTGTTTGAAGACTTAATTACAGAACTGTTAGCAGCTGGTGCAAAATTGGACGAAACAGATAAAGTGTCGCATCTCCTATTAACTCTTCCAAATACTTATGATGGTGTAATAACTGCGATCGAGACATTATCCGAAGATAATTTGACCCTGAGTTTTGTTAAAATAAGATTACTGGATCATGAAGTAAAGTTAAAAACTGAAAGTAAAGATACTAGTAGTAAAATACTTCAAGCTGAATCTACAGATAAATATTATTCTGAAAGACCCAGATTATCGAGGAGTTATCGAAGAGGATCATCAACCAAGCAATATAATAAGTTCAAGAAGCCGCAATTCAAGGTGAAATGTCATTATTGTCATCGACTTGGACATATAAGACAGTGCATTTATTATAAAAGGTCACTCCAATATCAAAACACTAACAGGAATAAAACAATTCAAACTATACAAATAACTGAACCTACAAAGGAAACCGAAGCTACAAATTCAGGATTTGCTTTTATGCTTGGTAACTTCAAAAATACAGAAGAGAAAAATGTTATCACATTTATCCTGGATTCCGGAGCTTCAGACCATATAACAAATCGAGATGACATTTTTGAAACTTCTGTAAACCTACCAAAAGGAGACAAGATTTCTGTAGCAAAAAGTGATGTCTACATTAAAGCCGTAAAAAGAGGAACCGTGAAGGTCATCAGCAATATGGGAATTCCAGGGATCTTTGAAAATGTGCTTTATTGTCCTGAAGTCCCATTTAACCTACTCTCTGTTCAAAGGATGCAACAGGCAGGTCTGTCCATAATCTTTAATGAAAGAGGTGTTGAAGTAAAAAAAGGTAACCAGGTGATAATACAAGGTAAGCCTGTAAATAATTTAATTGGTGCTAGTTTTAAACTTGATAACTACAGACCGAATACTGTTGCACAAATTTTAAATGCTAATAAAAATTCTTATCAATTATGGCATCAACGTTTAGGTCATATAAGCAAATCAAAATTTTTAGAACTGAAAAATAAACACATGATAAAAGATATAAATCGGCTAGATTTAGTTCAACCCATTGACGATTTATGTGAAGCGTAGTTATACATCGGACTTCCTTAGAGACGCACTTTATCCCCAGACGATAACGACTTCCCCTTCGTGATAAAGCCATTAATATATATACCCTTCAAATTAGAATAAAGTCAGATATAGTTTAACTTTAAGCCGGAGCTATTGTATCTCCGTTTTGTACTATTTGTAATTTAGTAAATAAAATTGTTTTTTAAAAACTAAGTTCTTCTGACAAAACGTATAACTGGCGCTGCGAACAGGATAGTGCAACAAGAAGTTGAGGCAACAAACAAAAAGTGCTATTCGAAACCTTCCTGGTGGATTTCAATCCTTTGTGTACTATTCACCTGGCTTACGTTCCTTCAGTGAACACCCCGAAGAATCTCCTTTATTGCAGACCTTCGTTGGACGACTCCTTCAGCGAGTGCGAGAAAATAAGGCATCAACTCGACACAGAAGACTCAGGGTTTGGCAATGCTATCTCCCATCATCTTCCTGTAAGTAGATCACCTTATCCTCCTTTTAATTTAGAATTAAGTAGTGTGACCATTGACGTTTTCGTTAAAAAGTGTAATTTTCATGTCAAAAAACAACGTAAATATAGAGATTATTGAAAATAAAAATTTCAAATTTTCCCCGTATAAAATACGTAAAGAACAAAAATCACTTAGTGAAAATATCAATTTAATTTCAAACTCGCGAGTTCTAGTTTAGAAATATTAGACAGTATAATTTTGGAAAGTCCTAGAGAAATCGCGCTAGAAAATATTAACAGCATGGCTGCAATTACTACCAGTGATATTTCAGAATTATTAAAAACTCTTCCAATATTTAACCACAATGACAACCTACCGTTATTTATTACTAAAGTAGAAAAACATATTAGTACGCTAAATAAATTTGCCTTAACACCATTCCAAAAAATTTTAATTCCCGAAAAAATATTAGAAAAGATCAAAGGTCTTGCCGCATCTAATGTTTATTCAGAAAACACTGACGATTGGCCTGACACTAAAGCCGCGTTAATAAAATATTACGGAGACCAAAGAGATCAAAATTTATTAACATCCGATTTAAGACAAGTTAAACAATTTTCAAACGAACCCATTGCGCAATTTTACCACAGAATCATAGAAGCTCAAAATTCGTTAAGCCAATATTATCAAATTCACATTGAAGATGAAAATACTAGAATTTACAAAATTAACGAAGCAAAAACGCAAGCTTTAGAACAATTCGAAGCCGGTATTCGAGAACCTTATCGTTCAATGCTATCAAACACACCAGCCGATAATCTTGAAAATGCTTTATTAAAATGTCAACACTACGACAACAAACAGACGTTTATTAGACAATTACATTTTCTAATTCAAGACCGACACAAAATATACAAACACCGCGTATCAACAACACCCCACGTATTGTTAATCAGCCTCAAGCACCCCGTACTGTAAGTGAACCTGCACCGTTCAATTATAACACGAACCGCTCACAGCAGGTTAGCAATAACTTTAATAATGCGAAACCATTTGGGGATATTAACAAACCAATCCCACAAAGAAATATTTTCCCAACAAACAGACAAGTATTCGGCCCACCGCAACGCACACAAGTGCAAAAAGCAAAAATTCTCATAACTTTTATAAACCAACGCCTATGTCAGTACAATCAAGCATAAAACCGCCTTCTAGAAATTTTCAAACTTCATCCCATCGACCAACATTTGTTTCTCGAGAATTACATAATATGGAAGCCGAAAATTTCAAAATTGACGAACAATTCTACTGCTATGATGAAAGCGCGAATATAAGCAACGCGGAAATTGAGCCTAACTATGTAGATACCCCAGAAAATGAATATCACAATATCGAACTAGATCAAAATTTTCCAAACACGCCTCAGAATCGCCACCATCGATTTAAATAATATAAGCTACGGTTCAAAATTACCCTTCTTTTATTTACCTGACAAAAACTTAAAAGTCTTAATCGATACAGGTGCAACCGATTCGATAATTAACCCTAATAAAAATTAGAAATTTCAGGCAACATCTTTTTCAAGAACAATTTCGTGTAACAGGCTTACACAAAACTATTTATTCTGGACCAAAACCTAAAACTTAAATTATTAGAAGAACTAGGAATAAATAATAACATAAAAATACGCGTAATTCCCTGGCATGAACGGTTCGATGTATTAATAGGTTCAAAAGATTTAGATAAACTAAATGCAAGCATAAATTACAAAGACAAAAGTTTACAAATTAACGACACCTTTAATACCTTTTTACCTTGAATACAACAACATGCAATTAAATCTCAACTCAATTATTACTAACGAGATACTAATACCTACAAGCATAGAGTACGGCGAAATTTACATTCCCGAAACCACGCTTGAAAATGGAATTATTATTCCAGAATGTCTCGCCATTACTCAAAACGGTTTTGCAAAAAATCCCATTAGAAAACTCACAAGAAATTGAAATTAATTTTAAAGAAAGAATTCAGGTTCTACCAACAAATTGTTTTGAACAAGTAACACCCGAAAATGAAATTCACAAATTAAAATTTGCAGATATCATTCGAACAAAGCATCTAAACGATGAAGACAAAAAATTATTGACCTCATAATTGCTATAAATTTAAGATTGCTTTTATAATGAAAATTGCGACCTAAGTTTTACTAAGCAAGTCAAGCATAATATTAGAACAGTCGATAATGAACCAATTTTCACTAAGTCCTTCAGATATCCTAGGAACATACAGGAAGAAATTCAAAAACAAATCGAGAAATTATTACGGGATAAAATCATCAGACCCCAGCATATCACCCTACAGTTCACCTGTATGGATAGTGCCGAAAAAAAGCTGACGCCTCGGGTAAGAAAAAATTTCGCATGGTAATCGATTATAGATGACTAAATGAAAAAACTGTCGAGGACAAATATCCTCTACCAAAAATCGAGGAAATCTTAGATAATCTTGGCAAATGCACGTACTTTACAACTCTCGATTTAGCACAAGGGTTTCACCAAATCGAAATGAGCCCCGAAAGTATTGGAAAAAACAGCTTTCACGGTAAACAATGGACACTATGAGTACCTGCGCATGCCATTTGGCCTTAGAAACGTCCCCGCGACATTCCAGAGAATGATGGACAATGTACTTCGCGAATTTCAATATAAGACATGCTTTGTTTACATGGACGACATTGTCATTTTTTCAAAATCACTACAAGATCATATTTACCACCTGAAACAGATATTTCAAAAGTTGCGCGAGACAAACTTATAGAAAATCCCAATTAGACAAAAAGCGAATTCTTACGAAAGGAAGTTTCCTTCCTAGGACACACCCGAAGGTATAATCCCGAACCCCGTAAAAATCGAAGCTATAGAAAAATATCCCATATCTAGAACAACCAAAGAAATAAATCGTTTCTCGGTTTAGTAGGATATTACCGCAAATTTATTCCCAATTTTGCAAAAAAATGACCCAACCAATTTCAAAATGTTTAAGAAAACTAAAAAAATCGACATTAATAACCCCGACTACAAACACGCTTTTCAATCGGCCAAAGAAGCAATTATTAACTCACCTATTTTAGCATATTCCGATTTTGATAAACCATTTGTATTAACGACAGACGCTAGCAATGTAGCCATAGGATCCGTGCTTAGCCAAAACAATAGACCCGTCGCATATTACAGCCGGACATTAAACTCCGCCGAAAAAAATTACTCAACTATTGAGAAAGAATTGGTTTCAATTTTGAATTCATGCAAGCATTTCAGACTATACCTATTCGGGAGACGATTCACCATTGGAAACTGATCACAATCCCCCTCGTTTGGTTAGCGAAAATCAAAGAACCAAATTCGCGACTAATCAGATGGCGTTTAAAACTTGAGGAATTCGATTTCGAAATAAAATACAAAAGAGG
>JANEYF010005873.1:0-95000 GCA_029963845.1 Rhamnusium bicolor
TATATCAATGATATGTATAAGTGATAAATTTGTTGGCTAAAATAATTATTACCCACAAACCTTGTTTAGATTTCCAATTCATTTACCTTAGAAGTTTATTGATTTTAAATTTTCATATTAAACCTTTAATTCTAGTTTGGTAGCTGCTATCTACCAAAATTATTATTTTCATGAAAATAGATAAAGTTGTCGTCGGCAAATAGATGGATTTTACATTTCCTCAACACAACTAAGTCAATTATATGAGAATAAATAATAGGGAACAAGAACCATTATAAAGAGGACTCAAAGTTTATTTAATCATTTGCATACACGATAGATTCCATTCATTTTTGTTGTTGGTGCCTCATTAAGATTATATAACTTTCAATCCAACTTAAGACGGTGTGATCAAATCCGTATCTTTGTAGCTTTAATAGTAGTATTTTATGATCGATTGTTTCAAAAGCTCGCTTGAGATCTACGAAAACAGCGCACATTCCGACCCGCTTTATTCAAAGACTCCTTCCACTCAGAAATCACCAATTGTATTGCCGTTTCACACGAATGTTTGCCACGAAAACCCGATTGGTATATACATAGGATATTATTTGAGGTTATGTAACTAATTACTTGATTGTAAACTACTAATGCAAAATTTTTTTTCGCAAAATGGCAACATATTTACTCATTTCAACTGCTCAGCTAATTTATATTAGGTATTTTTGGTATTAGTACCACTACAGATTTCTTACTAACATTCAGTAATAACACCCTTTTCTAAACTTAAATTAATCTTATTTAGAAATGGAGCATAGTATATGGAATAGATTTTTATAACATCAAGACCGATTTCATCAGTGCTATATTTTTTTCTTTGATTGTTAATTAATTTTTCAGATCTTGTAATGTTATTACACAAAACGATGTCATGGTATGGGTTTACATAACTAGTATAGTGTCAGCGATTCTATCAATATCTACATGAACTGTTCCATGCTAATAACAATACTTTCAATACTACCTACGTAATACTGATTCAATACGTCCGCCATATTAGCATTATGATTACTCCATAACGCCATTCAAACTCTGAAAGATATGTTCACCTTTCTTATTTCAACTACGTCTTTTAAGTTTTCCTTTGGATTTGCTTTATTTTCGTCAACATTTCTTTCATAAAATGCTGTTTTTGCTTCTTTATAACTTTTATAGTATTATTCTAGCGTGCTTATAGTTATTCCAATTTATAGAACTTCACACATATACAGTTAACGCACTTTTATATTCTTTACTGCAAGCACTACTAATATGTTCTTTAATACAAAGTACACAAGTAACTTTTTCTTTGCAGTCTTTTACATCATTGATTATACCCTCCACATTTAAAATCTTCTTACACTAAAATGTTCATAAATATTGCAATTATTCCATCCAACGTGTAGTACTTCCTTATTTATTACATATCTAAATGTCGCCGAATTCATTTCCACTATAAGATTAAATCTCCCTTTTCGTATCTTGGTCTCAATCTTGGTCTCTCAAAATAAATTACTCCTTGGGGTATTCTATTTTGTCTTATAATTTTTCTTTCTTAGCTCTTCAGTTTTCCTTCATTTTCTAATTCAATATCAGCAATACCTATATTAATAACCCTTGGATTCAGATTTTTTGGTACTTAAATTTCGTATTCTTCACCCCTTCTGGTTTTAATATTATTCTTAACCGTATTTAGTGCTTCAGCGTTTGAACATTTTAAAATTACTCCTCCGTTTCTTATGTTTTTGTCCATATTTAAGCCAACCTATAAATCTGCTGGGATAATGTTGCTTCTTATATCCTCTATTACCTTGCTTACTTCTTTCTCTTGTCTTGGTTTCACACCAAGACATGTTCCCTGCTTACTAAAAGTTTCTGCGTAGGTACGCTGGATACATTTAGATACTGACGGTTTATTTTCTTTTAATTCCTTAACTTCCAATTTGCAATTTATCAATTTTCACCTCTGTTCTATTATAATTTTGTAACATACCTCTAACTTGGTGTTAATATTTTTCATAATCTCCGTAATTCCTGTACATTCGCACGGCACTGGATTTCCCGGTTTTTGCTCGTGTACCACGCGACATGGTTTCTTATAAATTACTGCATTAAATCATCAAAAAAAAAGAAATATTTATTGTTTATAGTACATAAGTACAATAATTACATAACGTCATGAATAGAGTTGGCTGTGATTCAACACAGTAGCATACGGCCGAAAGGGGACTCGAGCAAATCAAATTACCGACACTCGACTGGATCGCGATAATTTATTGTTAGCTGTCGTGGGGAACGCACTCAGAATATTTTTCGTTTGTCTTAGAAAAAGTAAGTTCCTCATGGCTACAAAAAAAGATCAACTACGACATCCGTTCCTCGTGTTAAAGAAATAATTGAAAATATCTAATTTACTGAAAAAAAATTGTGAATAACTGTTGATGAAACCACGGACGAAAGAAATAACAAGGTGTAAAATATTTTATTAGGCATTTTAAAACCGAATCAGTCACATTAAGATTATTAGAATATGCCATGAAAAAACGCAAAGTTTTTAATTTTATTGCTGGTAAACATTTTAAATATGATTCTTGGCTTTGCATACAACTCAAACAAAGTTGTATTTGCTAAAATTATTTCTTGAACAAATTTTTAATAACTAACAAACATTTCAATTGGTGATCTTGATAAATGTGGAAACTAGATCAAAGTCCTAGTGCTTTTAATTTTGAAAAAACTGTCAGTAACAAATACCAGAAACGAAAACACAACTTATATTCCGTCATCAGCAGAAATTAAAAAAAACGAAAAACACATAGTTTTCGTTCAGTAATACACATATTAGAACCAATCAAAAACGTTCATTTTATGTTGAACGGAATAATCGTTAAAATAAGATTCCTGACAGGCTCAACTTGAAAATCAAAATAGTTGGTTGTGTATGAAAATTGTTGCATTCTACCTAGAAATTTAATAATAAATTTATTCTCTGCACGCCTTTTCAAATATATTGACAATGGTAGTAATTAAAAACCTTGGACTTTCTAATGCTGAAATGCTGATAGATAAAATATTACCTCAGATAAATGATTCAACTGAACATTCGTAAGTAAAAATACTCCATGTATTAAACAACTCTGATGAAAAGATAAATGAATCATAAATGAAATACATTCTCGCAAAGAAGGAAAGAAGGAGCTATACAAATAAATTAGTCTTCTGGGAATGCTCTATTTGAGGCAGTAAAATGTTTGGAAACTCGTAATTTATTCCTATTTTATACTTTTAGATACAGGTCTATTTATCTCTAACCTTTAAATCTCTACTTAATTTTATCAACGAATTCTTGAATACAACAAGTGTTATTTAAAATGGTAAACATAAACGGATTAGGTTTACTCGATACGGCAATATTTGGATCGTGTGGCTAATTGCTTCTTATATTTTAGTAGTGGAACACTACTATTAAAAAAATCTTAAAATTCTTTAATAAATTTTGGAGACATGCATGCATTAAAAATCTGATCTATTCAACCACACCATTTTAGTAGTATATAAGCCATAGAGCCAGACACAACATGGTGATATAAAGTTTTACCTACGTCTAACCTATACAAAAGAAAGAAAAAAGGAAAAAAGTTATATTTGAAGACAGGCGAGGGAAAAAACAAGGACACACGCTCGCGTCACTAGGATCTATCAGGACTTAGTTTTTATTACAACAAACGGTTTTAGAGGACCATTTTAGCATAAAGGTTTTAAAGACACGGAAACAACGAAAGGATACAAAACTAACCTATGCTGAATAATTTTCAAAGTAACATTTCTGTTTCCGCTAAAAAACTGATAACGCAGTCAAACACTGTTTTACTATTGAGACTGGTAGAGAAAGTATATTAAACGGATACTGAATATTGCAATTCATAAGATTGTTATAAAATGTGTTGCTAGTTGCTTTGTTTTCGTGCATTCAAAGAAAATATGGTCAGGTCTCTTTCATGTTACATGTTTCACAAATATCAGGGGGCACTACTTTTATTTTGTATAGGTGTGCTGGGTATCGAGGATGACCAAATTTCATCGATTTACTGATGTAACATATTTTCGTGGAAAATCATAACCGTCGTACCAGAACTTAGTCGGAAGATCAAGATGTATAAGAGTATGTCTTGCTTGACTAGAGGAACAGAAATCATGCCATATTGGTATTTATATCTGTATATGAATCATTGCATTTATCCTACACCGCCCCAAATTATTTATTCAATTTTGTTTTTTATCCACATTTACAGCTACAGATTTTTTATTCCTTCATAATTGTGTACCAGAATTAGTGGAAGATCAAGAATGTATAAGAGTATTTCGCGACGCAGAAACTGCCCTTTTGCCCCCCCCCCCCCCCCCCAGCTAAGATTTATTTTATTACAAACAATATATGTAGGTATTAAGTTATTAGGATATAGATGATATTTTACAAGTTGTTGGCTGTTAAAGTAAAAATTATTTCTTTAATAAAGAACAGAAAACTTTATTTCCTATTTTTTTTTAGAGGACTTCCCAGCCAGGTATATGGACAATTATTTATCCTACGTTTCGTCGAGTTTTCGGACTTTTTCAAAGGTTAAAAGCTAAAAATAATGGTTTTACATAAGTTTTAAATTAGATTAGTGACAGAATACATATCTAAAAAAGTGTTTTCTTACCTAATATAAATTTTCTATTTTAATTTCATTATATGGGCTGGTTTTATTTTTTTCTTATTTGGTAGGTATGTGTTGTAGTTCGACGAGTTAGACAGAGAATGATCAGTATTTGGTGTCGTCGTTGTGTGTTCTTTTTAAGAGTAGGTAATTATAACAGGTGATAGTATACTTATATTGATGGTCCGAGTGACAGAGTTATTGTAAACATTCTCATGATATTGGATAGCCGTTGAGAAGAGATTTTGCAGTTAGCACATATACAGGATGTATAGAAATTGTTACTATTGAATAAGATTGCGATATATGCTACTTAGATTTTCTATATCTGTTTGATAATTTACTGTTTTTTTGTTATTTTGTATTTCTGGCCATTTCCAAAAACATGCGTTTTTTGGAATTTCTTTCTTAATGCAGTATGGTTGTTTTTAGACATGTATTCTGTCACTAATCTAATTTAAAACTTATGTAAAGCCATTATTTTTAGCTTTTAACCTTTTAAAAAAGTCCGAAAACTCGGACGAAACGTAGGATAAATAATTGTCCATATACCTGGCTGGAAGTCCTCTAAAAATAAAAATAGGAAATAAAATTTTTCTGTTTTTTATTGAAGAAATAAAGTTATTAGGATATTTATTTAGGATATTATAGTATAGTATTATTAGATAGGTTACACATACTCTATTCCTATTATTCTGCTTATTATTACAAAAACATACTAACGAGAATATAAATACTGCTCGACACAATACGAGGTCTCCTAAGGTGTCATTTTTTTTATGTATTATAAACTAGGTTAAGACATATTGTTTTGTTAAATTTGTTGCAGTAATAAATAAAAAAATAATAATAAATTTGTTATTATTACAGTCTGGTCGGGAAAAGAAGACCCGCGGAAAGAATGCGATTTCTGAATTCAAATCACAATTAACCGCAAATCAAATAAACGAATTAGTACATGGCAAATCCGCACCTACTCATCGGGAGAGATATAACGTTCCTAGTATTTTGTTTCGCAGAAAGCTGGCGACTTATCGGCATTACTCGCCCTTGCCGCGCGGGCCTTCTATCGCCGGCTGGGCTGTATCTATATTTCCATTTTATTGTTTGTCACAACAATTGTTCCTTTGGGTATTATCTTCTAGTTAGAGTTAACTAACCATTAATAAACCGGTTTCTAAACGCATTTTTAAGGTAAAACATTTTGCTTTGTTAAATATAACTCATTTACTTTCATAATAAAATGGGGTATATTACGTAAAATAATATGGAATTATTGCTTTCTAGAGGGCCATAAAATTTTGTTTCTTTTGACTTTACTTTCTTCTCATGTTGACGTAATACCAGATTCAATTACATTAACGTGCCGTATACAAATCAGCAATTTACGATGCGTGTTCGAGAAGTGGGTGTGTTTGTAATAAACAGAGTAATTTACAGTATTTTATACATGTTTGTTTAGTAATCCACTAATTTGTTTATCGAAGGAACCCTTAAAATCGATACAAACAGCATAAACGAAACTTATATTTGTAACGAAGGGACTGTAAATTATTTGAACAGAATAATTAAAAAAATAATCAGTTAAATAAGGTTTTTTAATTTGAAAACATGTATGAACCATTTTACTTTTACTTCCAAGAAAAAGTATCATTAGAAAATATTTTAAGAAGTTCAACAAGTTTTGATAGACTCATAGATTAAATATTATAAATACATATGGATAAGTCCATCTTTACGTAAATATTTATCGCTCCAAATCTTGAACCCCAAAATTATTAAATCGAAATTAGCTGCGCCTGTTTACGATATTGTTAATTTTGAAATAATAAACCAGTACAGACAGTCAGTTATAAACGTATTTACAGTTTTGAAACTAACAAAATCGTACCAATATGTTTGAGTCCACATTTAGGAGCGTAAATTTTAACACAGGCGTGGATTGTCTACTGCAAAATTTATTTTTCATTGTAATTGTGATTCCTGTAAATTCTAAATGAAATGGTTATAACCGTGTGCCCCAAATTCGATGCTCACCATTGGGATCTCGGAAACGGTAAGAGCTATAAGATAAGTTCTAGCAAATTTTATGCTGATTCCAAATCTGTTAAGAAATCACGGCTTAACTGAAACCGTTTTTGAGATTCTCCAGAAAAACGAAAATTTTGTGATTTGTCTTTTTGGCTGTAGCCAAGTAATTCTTGGTCAGACAGGTTTTAGACTTTTACATTATTAGGACTCTTTTTGGAGACTAATATATTTGTCTGGATACGAATGCCCGATAGTCTTCTGTTTTCGAGATATCCGAGGTAACTTTTGTTGTTCTTATGGCAGCCATACTGGATTTTTTGTTTTTCAGATTGCTCTTAAAAAGGGCTTTCAGACGATGTATCACATGCCAAGAAAAATTGTTTTTCGAGGGACTTATTTAAGAAAAGTTATCTATTGCTTAACAAAACAAAATAGTCGGTCATGAAAAATCAAAAAGTTTTTGTAAAGCCAGGTTTTAAGGTTTTATTTGTCATAAACTTGTCAATAAAGTCTTCAAAATTTAAACAAATAAATCCTCCTCATAAAGGGCATTCTTGCATGCAAAGTAGTTAGTTATTAGTAAAACTTGAAAAATGCATTTCTAAGAACTACCAAATTCACACATAACTTTAAGTAAAATTTAATAGGCTGTGGTTTAAAACAAATAACAAGCATTACTATTAGTTGACAGTTGTTCACTAAATAGTAGTGGCATTATTGTAAATTGTTCAAGAATACTTATTATTATTGTTCAAAAGTGTGATAATTGCAAAATGACGCATAAATTCTCAAATGAAGAAACATTTAATAGGTTAGAATGTTATTTAAAAGTAAATAGAAATTCGCAAAACGCATCGGCTTCCTATCCGGAAACATTTCCGGAGATAATGCAACCACATTGAACAATTTTTGGAAGAATTGTAAGCAATTTGTTAAATTACGGTAGTTTTGATAATAAAAGAGACCAGTATGATATTGATAATGTTGACCGCACAAATAATATTCTCGAAGTTGTTAACAATAATCCCCGCATATTAGTGAGACAAATGAGGGCTAACGTTTGTAGCATAGACATATGTTTATGGTTTGTAGACTCACGAGAAAGGTCCTGTTAAAAGGTATTGTTAGGTGCGGAAAAAATTTATAGGGTTTTATTATAATTATTTTGTACACCAGTAAATAAAAAAACTTGTTAATTATGCCTCAGCGTTGTGCAGTTCTGTTTTGTTTGGAAACAATAGGCGGACATATGCTTCCGAGAGATAAAACTCGCCTAAAACAGTGGTTGGTAGCGATTCGCAGGGATAACTTTACTCCTTCGAAACATTCGTGTGTTTGTAAGGAACATTTTAATCCTGACGATTATGTGTTACCAAAGGAGTCTACTACAGAAAATCGTGAGTAATAATCAGGCACATTCGTTGTTGTCATCATGCGCTCATTCTTGATATAACCTAACTTAGACGACACCTACGATAGGTACAATAATTTCCCCACTGAGCAAGTAAATTACTACTTCCCCTTCTGCCATCATTGTGTTAAATGTTTTTAACTAATTTTTTAAAAAAAATACTAAAAACTCGCGTTAAAAAGCCATAGTAAACATTAACGTTCAGTGACATGGACCTACCTTACACTAGCGCCTCTCGTGGTGAATTCAAGCGCGGTAGCCCTAATTGCAGGCGAAACAAATTTTCCTAAGGCAACTGTACACAAGACAAGAAAACTAAGGAAATATCATCCGTACAAACCTATCTAAGCTTTATACAATAATCATTTTAATAGAAGTCTTGAATTTTGTCGTTGGTTTAATCAGAAATGCGAAGAACAACCGACGAAAGTCGTTTTACAAATTGTGGAGTCTTTAATAAGCACAATTATCACCACTGGGCCACAGAAAATCCGCATGCCACTACGCAAAGAACATTTCAAACTAGATTTGGATTCAATGTTTAGTCGGAGAAAAGGTAATACCTATCACCTTTTCTCTTCCTATTCCACTCCTATGATCTGCCTATAACCCTTTCCTTAATTATTATTTTTAGATCGCCATTTAATTGGTCCATTTATTTTTCACAACAATTTAACGGGACCAGCCCATCGTGAACTTCTAGAAAATCCAGTTTTACCCAAGATAAGACAGTTTTTTTACAGAACAAGAATTAAACGAATTGTGGTTCCAACAAGATGGCTGTCCTGCACATAGTACTAATAATGTTAGATGGATATTACAGGAAAATTTTGGTACCCGCATAATTTCAAATAGAGGACCAGTATTGTGGCTTCCCCACTCGCCTGATATAACCCGTCCTGATTTTTATTTGTGGGGTACGCTGAAAAATGAAGTGTATTATTTTGAAAGCCCCGAAACTCTCGATATTTTGGAAGACAGCGTTAGGGATGTTTTCGGCACAATAAATGTCAATACTCTCAGAAGAGTAATCAACTCAGTTAGGCGCAGATGTCGAAAATGTAATCTGCCAAATAGAGGTCATATTGAATAGTTTTATTAAATCTTCTTATTTCATTCCAATTATTTCTTCTATTATATTAATTTGCAGTTATTAAAAAATGTTCTCCATATCGATTATGAGTAGTATTTTAACAGAAAATTAAAATTATTGAAACATGTCAAACAACCTTATGAAATCAAAATAACTTTTTGATCTTCCATGACCTATTATTTTGTTTTGTTAAGCAATGGATAACTTTTCTTAAATTAGCCACATGAAAAACAATTCTTCCTCGGCATGTGATACATCATTTGAAAACCCTTTTTAAACGCAATCTGAAAAACGAAAAAATCCAATATGGCTGCCATAAGAAAAACAAAAGTTACCTTCGTTTCTACACCTAAATATTAATCTCCAAAAAGTGACCAAGCATTACTTGGCTACAGCCAAATAAAGAAATCGCAAAATTTCAGTTTTTTGGAAAATCTCAAAAATGGTTTCTGTTAGCCGTGATTTCTTAACGGATTGGAAATCAGCCTAAAATTTACTACTTATTCCATTAAACCGACCCTGTAACTCTTATAGTCTCCGAGATCGCAATGGTGAGCATCGAATTTGGGATACACGGTATATCAGAGAGTGGCGTGAATTAATTTTAATCTATGGTGGTGCAAATAGCTGGGTATGACAAACGGCTGCCTTATCCAATGAAAGAAATCCTATCAAACATGTGTCACACATAAGTTTTGAAATTATTTGCACAATTACAGAAACAGAATCTGTGGAATGCAAAAAAATAACTGAGCCTAGAGTCTTGAAGGACGGAACTGACATTTTACTATCAATCCCAAAAGTTCATTTCGCCGGGTGTCTGCTATAACTAATATTTCTCACGAGATTGTTCGCAAGCTCTTAAAATTGTGTAAACTTCATCCTTATAAAACTCATATCTAACATATACTAGCTGAAGACGATTTTAATAGAATAATTCATTTCTGTGAATAAATGACGAAAAGAATGAACAACAACCTGCTTCAGTTAGACAAAATATTTGGTTCAGCGCCAAATCAACATTCTTTTTGAATGGTTTCGTCAATACATACAATTGTCGATACTGGAATAATTAAAACCCATATGTTTTTGTTAAAGCACATATTCAATGGTCACAGAAAATAAACATTTGGCTGGTATATTGGGAGACAGTATTACTCCCCCTTTATTCATTGAAGAAAATCTCAATGCCAACATGTATTAGAACCTGTTAGAAACCTCTATTACCTCTTATAATCCATGCATTAGATAATCAATTTGATGAGGATGATAATCTTTCTTCAGATGAAAACATACTTCACATTCAGCAAGATGGTCCTTTTTCGCATTATGTTTTATTTGTTCCAGAATGGTTGTATAATACATCTCCTGATAAGTGAATAGGCAGAAGAAGGTACATAGAGTGGCCAGCAATATTCTCGAATTTGATGCCACTTGACTATTCTGTGAGGCCGTCTCAAATCAGTTGTTTACAGAACTCCACCATAGAGTTTTCAAGAACTTTGGCAAAGAATTATTGCAGAGTGGGGCTCTATGCCAAGAGAAGTTTTTCAAAATGTGTGACGAGATTATGAGAATAGGCTATATTACTGTTTGAAAAAAAAAATGGACAAAATTTTTTTCTTTATAACAATAACTTGTAAAGTGATATTTTTAAAATATGAACTTGGTAATGGTTGGTCGAATTATAATTAAAAGAATAAAATGGAAAAGTTTTTACAGTATTTCTTTACAAATTTCCAGTTTTTGCTAAACTACACAAAAAGCGTTGGATGAAATTATATTTAATTTTTGCAATAGATATGTCTTTCTCAGTAAACACCAAAGTATGGGACTTTACTGGGCCTTTATTGGGCATTTCCAGTAAAGGCCCATACTTTGGTGTTTACTTGGTCATTTTAAAATTCTAAAGTAATAGCTAGAGGTGAGGGGATTGCATACTCTTTTGTTGATCATCATACTGCAGCGATTAGTATCTCCTGAACTTATTTAACATGGTTAAAACTGGTATTCACTGTCTCTCTGTTCCTGAGACAACTGGGGTCGAAAATTTTTAAATTGACACTGTATAATCCAAGAAAGCTACTATGATTGATAGTCTCCTTCCATAAGAGATGCAAGGAAATTTTTCTCCTGCAAAACCAACGAAATGGGGTCAATAAGTAATTGTTATATGAACAACCAATATCGTCTAAACATGTGGTTCTTAACCTTTTAGTAATTTTCGTCCCCTTAGTTTTAAGTAACAATAACCATTAAAAATTTATTTCAAAACCGTGGTTTTATTTACTGATTATAACGACAAAAAAAAATCAAAAATAAAAATTTACTTAAATATATTTAATGAAACCTCTCTTGTAGAACACTCTCTAATAATTTGTTTGCTCTTGCTTCAATTGTGTTACTCAACGCTATTCGCATGCAGGAGACTATTCGTTACTTCGTTTTAATATTTAATATTGTGGAAAAATTCCTTTTTCACACACCTATGTAGAAACAAAAAGCAGCAAATTTTGAATGGTGCGGATATTCCCTCCAAATGTATATCCAGAATTGGACCAAACAATCTTAAATCCTTTGTCAATTTCAGCAGTGTGTCATTATCTGTTGGTGATAAATTGATATTTTAGTATGGATCTTATATCCAAATTTTCTACTATCGAGTTCATTATTTGGAAAATATTTATCGAATTTAATTATTTGTTTTAAAAGATTTCAAAATTTTAAATACTAAAAACTTTCGATAAAATTTTTGCGGTCCCCCCTAAAAACCATTTTTGGTTAAGAATAGCAGGTCTAAAAGATGGTTCTTATAATTACCATTTATAAAATGAGTCAATTTTCATAGTTTTTACATAACATATTTTTATTAATGTAATGTTAAATGTTTAATTCTTCTATTTTCTGGGAGAAGCTTTAAAATAACACCTTTCCTCTTTTCCTCAATATTACTTTCATTTAAAATATCATAAAACTACTTCTGATTAAAAAATATCTTTTTTATTTATTTATTCACATTGTATGTAGTGCTCACGATGCTAAAATCAGACACTGCGTTTATATAAACTGATCTTTTTTTGAAGTGGTTCGCCTAAAAAATTGGTCCGCTTTGATGAGTTGTAACTTTTAAACGGATGGATGTATCTTTGAAAGATTTTTTTGTCAGAAAGAGTTTCTTCAGCAGCGAGGGTGTATAATTGCATTCATTTGTGATTATTGATATTGATTTTATAGGGTGATTTGTAAAGCTATGATTTTTCTGTAAATTTTTTTGATATACACCCTGTATGTTTCATTTTAAGGCCATCCTATAGTCTCATGTTTTAGCTATACATAATTTCTTGAGTGTTGGTCATAACTTCCTGTCCTTGAGGATATAATTTTTTTCCACGTCATGTCTATTTGCGTGAAAAAAATACAATATTGTTTTGGAATTGACAGGTGTCTATTGAATTGTTTGTAAATATGCCGCGTCTGCCAGTGCAATTCTTGAAAGAATAATTGGAATGGTTTCAGCTGGTGTTCCACGGAGAGAAGTAGCTCGACGCTTTAATAATGCACAGAGTATGGTCAATCGCGCTTGGATACGATACCAATACAATAACTCCCCGCAATATACACACAGAGGTGGACGCCAAAGGGTAACAAATCCAGCAGAAGATCGTTTTCTATGAAGAACCGCTCTGCAGAATAAAACAACTAATGCTACCCAACTGAAACGAGCATTCCAAGTGGCCATGGGTAACATCATTTCATCATCAATAATAAGAAAACGATAGATAGACGACTAGCTAGGTATCCAAAGTGAACTCGTGAGCATACAAGGCAACATCTGGAATTTGCTTTGAATCATCAAAATGTTTTTTTACAGACGAATCACGATTTCTGAAAGTCTCGATAACAACCGCTTGCGTGTGTAGCGAAGAGAGAATGAACGTTACGAAGAAGATTGGACGGTAGGCGTTACATCTTTTGGTGGTCGTTCAATTACAGTTTGGGGTGGGATATCAATAGATACCGTCGCACTGAACTTGTACTTTTTGTCCATGAAACAGTAACAGCTTTGCGATATTTGGAAAGAATTTTGGAAACAATAGGTCTTCCTCTGTCTCATTTAATGGGTCAACAGTTTGTCTATATAGACGAAAACGCGAGACTACATCGGGCCAACATAGTGAATGAATTTTTCAACAAGAAAATATCACGAGAATGGAATGGCCGGCACTTTCGCCGGACCTCAATCCAATTGAAAGCGTGTGGGATGCGCTTCAAAGAAGAATGTTGGATCGCGAAATGGAACCACATGGGATTGAAGAGCTTGGAAACGCACTTCAAGAAGAATGGAGGCTATCCTGCGTGATCTAATCAATAACGTCATCAGGAGTATGATTCAAAGATATCAGGAGGTGATAAGGAGTAAAGGTGACCCCACCCGTTATTAATTAATGTTTAAAATTTAAAATTCATTCTTTATTGTTATTGCGTTAAAAAATTATAATAAACTTCCTTTTCGACATTTTCGCATTTTTGCGTATACTTTTACACAAATGAGTTATGACCAAAATTCAAAAAATTATGCATACCTAAGACATGAGGCCATATGATGACCTTACAATAAAACATACAGGGTGACTCGTTTACCTCGGTGTACATAGAAAAATGTACAGAAAAATCGTAGATTTACAAATCACATTGTAAAATCAATATCAACAACCACAAATGATTGCAATTATATATACTTGCTGAAGGAACACTCTTTCTGTCAAAGATACATCCATCCGTTTATAAGTTACAACTCATCAAATTGGACCAATTTTTTAGGTGAACCACCTTAAAAAACGATCTGTTTATTTCTTTCCTGTCAAGTAAAATACTAGGACCATTAAAAAGGACACATGAATAAAATGTTATGCTTTACAAGAAAGGACTGTTGACATTTTTAAGTAACGAAAGCCACTTTGGAGAAAAACTATAATGTAGCTAGAAGTGCATGGTTAGGAGGGATCGTTTTATTCTATTTGCCAGGGTATAATATGTAGCGACACATTTTAATCCATATTGCCTATAATTGGCCATAATAAAATGGCTTTTTACATAAAACCTATACTGATGTACAAATTTAACTAGACTAATGCCTCATTTATCTACCATATTATACGTTGCAGTAAATGTATACTATTTATGTATGCTGATATAAATAATAAATATATTAGGCAAAAGGTAACAGTGGGCACCAACGATCGTTAACACGACCGTAGTATCCTATAAATTATTCTTCTCGATAAACAAAACCTTAAATAATTTCTTATGCGGTATTTTGTGCTTAGTATTTAAAATAGCTTCTCTGTAAGATTTAACGAGGCAGGTGTAGCTTCAAAATAATTAACGTGATTTCACGTTATTTTTTTTTTATAGGCTGTGGAAAATATTAAGTTATTTGTTGTTTAAATAATATGCTACATTTTTCAAGATTAGTGTAAATTATAACTAGACGAATACGAAATTAATACAAACAATATTGCAAAAGAAAAGGAACCGTCATACGCCAGTAAGTAAATAATGTGGATTAATCTGGTAGATTTGATTTCTATCCACCCTTAGCATTTTACCACAAGACGCGCCAACAATTCCCACAGTTTCAAACTATTAAGCCTTTCGTTATATTCAATCTCTGTATAAAAAGCGGCATTTCTTGAAATGCCTCATACAAATTTTGTTTGAAACAACCTAAAATTTTAATTAATCCGTAAACATTTTAATACCAGAGATGCTAACTCTTTTACTTTGTACCTTCGTATTCATCTTAACTTGAATAAAATTTCAGTAGGCATATTTTCACTTGAACAATTTTAAGCAAAGCGCGGAGAACAGGATACAGGGCGCGGTGTGATTAATGGATTTAAAATTTTAATAAGCGTATGTGCATAAGGAATCCAACGCTTTCATGTATTTTTAATTTATACTATGAAAGCTTCACTGTACTTTTAAAGATACCATTAAACAGAAATTATTTTCGAATATACAGGGTGAGCCAAGACGATTGTACAGGGTCAACTAACATTTTTTTTTAATGGACTGCCATGTATATCAGAACATTTTTTTGTAACCTCTTTGTGGCCTCCTTCCACTCCTGTATTATTATTGACTCTCTCCCAACCACTTGGATGTAATGATTTTTTTTTTGTTGAAATTATGCCATTTACACGCGTATATTAAAAAAATCACCACAGTCACAATTGTCGATTTTAAGAAAAAAATATGTTAATACCAATTATGAGACAACTGTATGATGACATTCACTTCCTAAAAGTATACAGGGTGGCCAAAAAGGATTTTTAAATTTACAACTTTTTTTTACTGAATTTTTTTAAATGGAGCACTCTGTATATTTTTGGACGATGTGCTGTAGGATTGAAAGACAACATTTTTTATATTGGCTATTTGTAATTTTCGATTTATTGAAAAATAACTGCAAAATTGAGCAAAAAAAAATAAAAATAATTTTTTTTTGTAATTCAAGAGTAGATATTATAAAAAAGTGCTCCATATGTTGCCTATTTTGATTGACACACATTTATATGCGTCTTTGGAATGAGGTTTCTACTGTTCATAAAATTGCCTGAGTGATACTTCTAAAAGCATTTATTATCCTTTTCTTCAAATTTTGGATTGTTGTTGGTATAACGTTTTTAAAGTTACATGCTTATTATAATACCTTCTCTTATTTGAGAAAACCGTCATTTTTAATTTTTATTGCTGAATTTTGCAGTTATTGTTCAATAAATTGAAAATGGTCACAATTGGCCATAGGAATGTACCTACAAAAAATGTTTGTATTTCTGTCCTACATCACATCGTCTAAAAATATACAGGGTGTTCCATTTTAAAAAAAGATTGAGAAATTTCAGTTCAAAAAAGTTGTAAATTTAAAAATCCTTTTTGGCCACAGTGTATACTTTTAGGAAGTGAAAATGACTGAGTGTCATCACACAGATGTCTCATAACTGGTACTAACATATTTTTTTCTTAAAATCGATAGTTGTGATTGTAGTGATAATAATTTCAACAAAAACAAATCATTACATTCAAGTGGTTGGAAGAAAGTTAATAATAATACAGGAGTGAAAGGAGGCCACAAAGAGGTCTCAAAAAATATTCTGATATAGATGGCATTTCATTTAAAAAAATATTACTTGACCCTGTAGAATCGTCTTGGCTCACTCTATATAGTGTATATTCGAAAATAATTTCCGGTTATAGACTTTTTGTCTAGTTTATTTATGTTTTAAATCAAGTTTCTAGCTATCATAGAACTCGAGATATCGAAGTCGGACGCACTATTGCCCCACCCTGTATATTAGAAATAATTGTAATACTTATATCGATTTTAGTTTATTTTTTTAGTTTGTTAAGTGCTTCTAATTTTGTTTATATTAGAATTAAAAACAAATGCTACAGTAATAAAAATTGGAAAATGTATTGCAGCATTAGAACTCTGTGCCAAACCAGTCTTTCTGACTGTCAAAAAAATAATAACATATTTCCCTAACATTTCGGAAACGAACCTGTTTCCTTTTTCAAAGTTATGTATTTTTTTTGAAACTTGACACATGCATTATTTGTTTATGTACAGGGTGAACCTGCCAGAATTCCCATCCCCCTCTTCTCCTTTATATTTGAACTTAGAAAAACGTTCCAAAAAATAGATTGTAGGGAATTTTATGGATATTTTACGATGACCTCATTGAATATACATGAAGTTTTATAAAAGTGACACTTACCAAACTTATAATTTTTTAAATAGAATAACCTATATATTTTTAGTTTTGCTAAATATCCGTTTCACACTTATATGCAACATCATGTGTATTCACAGAGATCATCATAAAGAAAAGTTCATAAAATTTCCTACGATCTGCTTTTACTTTCTTATACCTAATATACGGAAGTATAGTAATCGTGATGTTTTTCGACCTCGAGATTTTGATTGATATAAACGTTTTGATCCTTCTGAATCCAATCTGACTATTTTCCGAATGATGTCTGTCGGTGAGTGTATGTGGATTGTGTGTGGGTGTGTGTGTGTGCGTAGGTGTCCTCATCATTGTGTGGACACACACCAGAATATAACATGATACGTGTGGCCCTCATGAATTGTGTGGCCATACACACGGCCACACAAGGCTAACCTATTTTAATCGACTCTACGATGCCTCCCCACCCCTAAAAAATGTGTTTTAGAAAATGTCCCCATAAGTCACTTTATAAATTGGTGTGTATTCCAACCAAACTAATACTAACATTGTGGGGCCCTGTATGGTGCTGCCACCTACCATTATCTTTATATAAATCATAGTTTGGTTCTAATTTCCATTCTCTGAGATGTGTGTTAAAATGGATGTACTGTGTGGCCTTTTAAAATTAAACTGAAGCAGGTTTTGAGATATATTTATCAAAGTGATTATTTAGGTTTAGCTTAATATTTAGTTGACTATTTTAATCGTCACACTCGATATTGTCGTTTTATTTTTAAATTATGGAGAAATATTCTAAAATTTGGTTTCATATTTTGTTATGATGAAACTGAATATGTAAATAGAAAAATAATTAAAGAACAAATAAAATATGTAGAAAAAAATATATGCAATTTTTTTATTGCTTAGTTGTAAAAATGACTAATACTGTGTAATTTTATTCTGCACTCAGTTCATATTTTCGAAATAACTGGAGTGCGTCACTTTTCAACAATAAAAAATAAGACGAAATTATCTGGTGGGATAATTAAAATAATCAATCTGAGATTAAGCTTATGCAGATTAAACACTTCAACGGAGATGTCTCAAAGCTGAATTTGGAAAAAGGTTGATTATCCAAATTTGAAAATATTTATTTGGTTACTAGAAAAATAAATAATTGTTGTCATTTCTGTCTAAACCAGAAGTAATGAAATATATTAATATAAGTCGACAAGCAAAATATCCTTTGATCTAATAGGCTCAATATAAGTATTTTTCTTGAAATGCGATACGAAGAGCCATTCTCGAGTTATTTAATTTTTTATTCGGGTATGTTCATTCGAAGAATTTGCATATTTTCATTTCAAGAATAACATGATTTATCGTGTTAGGCTGAATTTAACATCTATTGTCAATATAGTTTCTTAAATTGTATAGCACTAGTATTGTCTAAGTAAAAAATGTATGGTATACTATGGCGAAATTAACAGGTATGATTTTATCTCTAGAGGATTGTATGAGTAATGGCTCTGCTGTAACTAGGAGCTACGAGAAAAAATTTTCGCACAGACATCTTCCAAACAAAAATATTTTTAAGAACAGAACAATGACTTCGCGAAACGGACAATGTAAAACCACGAAGTGAAAGATAGGGAACTCAAGAAATGTAAGAACTGGAGACAGTGGGAGAACATATTGGATTTTGTATCAGAAGATCCCACTATTAGTAGTAGAAAGTTAGCTCTCATAATATAAATCTTTCAAACCAGTATCCTAGGAGCAGCAGTTATATCCCTTTCATATTCAACAAGTTCTAAAACAGTTACCAGGAGATAGGTCTCGGCGTATTGGGTTTTACATAGCAATAAGTGAAAGAATTCAAGCTATTCCAGATTTTCTAGATAATACTCTGTTTACGGACGAGGCTACATTTACCAGGCAAGTAAAATTTAGTTCTCACAATGAGCATATTTGGACTAACGAAAATCCAAGACAATAAAAATAACCCACCATCAGTATACGTTTAAAGTAAATGTCTGGGCACAGCCACATTTGGAAATCATTTTGTGGGAAATTACATTTTTTTTTTGGTACACTGAATGGAATCGTGTATTATTTTTTTTTACAATAATTAATTTAAAATTCTCAGATATCCCAATTAACAAATGACAAAAACTATTTTTTTTATGCAAAATGGCACTCCTCCTCATTTAACTAGAATAGCCAGAAAGTGGCTGCACGCTCACTTCTTAGAAAGATGGACTAGCAGAGAAACAGATGCACCTATCTCTGGCCTGCACGTTCGCCAGACCTCAAACCGCCAATTTTTCGTTATGGTCATTTCCAATCAATCATAGAAATCAATACTTTTGAGAAATTGACAGAAAGAATCGTGAAGAAGTTCACAACTCTTAGAAACAAGCAAGCAAAATTACAACAGTAGTTCATTTATTCGAGAGAATAACATTATTTATGCATTGACGAAGACGGAGGTCGTTGTGCGCAGCTTTGATTTTTGAATTATATGTATTTTTGATATTATTTTTTTTTAATGTGGTCAATGTTATTTTAAAACAATTTTATAGTAACACTATTTATGAAATAAAAAGTCTCAGATCTAGGAAACATTTTTTAAAATACCATACAATAAAAGACATGTTCCTCATGCTTAAATTTCTTCAACTTTCTTTTTAAATGGCAGTAGAGAGATAATTCTAAATTTTAGAATGACAAATCATGTTGGTCTTAATTTTTTTGAAGTGAAAAAATGCAAATTCTTGAGATGAACATACTCGAACAAAAAAATCAGTTAACTCCAGAATAGCTCATTTTACTGTGTATCCACAAGAATACCTTTTTAAAACTAATTAGAATTTTCTTCGATTTTTATGTTAAAAATTGAAAATAAGGGAGAAAAGGCGGATACCCTCCAAAAAAATTAAAAACTAGTGTCAGTTCCAGGAGACACACTCAAAAGGGGTTTTACTACCCTTTATTCCTACCTAAAATTACAATTTGATATTTATTACAAGCCGTTTAGAAGTAATCGTTAAAAAACACTTTCGTGAGTTCCCATTTGGTTGCTTGTATCACCCTTATTATGTGGTAGAGGATTGTGGTCTATATAACAAACTCCATTTTATTTTTTGTTTATATCAGTTCCTGAAGTATTGACCGGTAATTCTGAATCACCCTGTATATTGTCTATTAATTAGCCTTCACACTTTGAGTGATAAAAACTTTTTCATTATTTTAGTTCTTTATTCATAACTGCTTTATTTGATGGTCAATTGTTTTTCGTTTCCATATTCGGAATTTCTGGGACTCTTATGTTTGAATTTTCTTCCTAGCTCAAAAACAAAACCAACAAATTCAGTCAGCCACCTAAATTGATCACCCTATACATATTGCTCTTATTTATACCCATTCAGTCACCACATATACATGCCCTGTTCTGTATTGTAAATCACATTATACTAGAATTGATTGATTTACAAACTTATTAAACGAAAGGTAAATATCACGTTTCTTTAAGAAAAATTTTGTAATCTGACAATTGTTCTTTATAGTATATTAAGTTTATTGTTTAAATTTCAAAATGAATGTGTAATATCAGACTGAAGGGATCTATTGTGTGGCCTTACACACGTCCACACATTTCAAATTTATTTTAATTAATCCATGTGTCCTCCACACTAAAGATTATAGATCTATGTAAGCTTTGTCCTCACGGGTAAAAATGTATTTTACTATTGAAATGCCAAAGAGGAAACTTCTTAAAAAATAACCTAGAAAAACAAACTATTGCGGTCACAATATAAGTTTAAAAATAAAAAAATTAATACATAATGAATGATCCCTGAATGACATGAGTTATAAATAGTGTACTAAAGAAATTGTAGATGTTTTGAAAAAAAATGGTGGAATAAGTGTGTGTAATTGTGTGTAAGGCCACATAAGGTACTGACCTGCTCCCCACAGAAAAGTGGGGTCCGGCCCCACAAGTCGGTTTGTCCAAAAAGTAATAGATGGAGGGAGTGTATCAGATTGAAACAAATAGCAAATTTGACAGCTAGAAAAATCTAACCACACACTTATGACAACTCCGAGGGCCACACTTGTCGGTGAAATACGGGTGTCCACACAATGGTTGAAACACCTGGATTTGTGTGTGTGTGTGTGTGTGTGTGTGTGTGTGTGTGTGTGTGTGTGTGTGTGTGTGTATCCGCGATAACTCAAAGAATACTAATGGGAGACTTTCCAAATTTGGCAGTTAAGATTGTCACCAACATTTTAGGTGATACATTAAATTTGGTGAATGTGGTACTACCAGAAGAGACATAATGAATGTAGAAGAAAAAATTTACAATTTCGGGAAAAAAATAATAAAAAAATTATTGCATTTCTGGACAAATCTCGACGAATTATAATGAAAAAACATACCTTTATGAAAAAAAATCTGTCCGCATGTCTCTAGTATCGCGATAGCAGCCACAGTTTTTGAAATAAAGCTTTCAAATTTGGTACACTTGTTCTAAAGGCCAAAGACAATGAAAAATTCTTTGATGACAAAATTGGCCAGCTAAAAGGGAGTCCACGGGACCAAAACTTTTTTGTCATTTGACTTTACAAAAAACTATATTCTTGATGAAAGATTATAAATCATGTCTACTATATCAAGCGAATAAAATATATTTTCCAAGTACTTACTTGAATAAAGCTGATGTAAACTGAAATATTTTACACATTTGGCCTCATAAAATGGGGTTAGGATAAATTTAACAGTTTGACGTTTGAAAGGTCTAATTTAGTTACAAAAATGTCGATGTCAACAACAAAGAATTATTAAAATATATGACATGAATTATTATTGACAGTATCAAATGACACTGAAAATTAATTATTTAAAAATTTAATGAAACATTTCAAGGTATGCTATTGAAATTTAATTGAGGTAAGTGAAGAATTAAATAGAATGATTTTTTTAGATCATTATGATATATACTGATATAACAAAGTTATGTGCTGGCCATATCAGATATTTATATAGGGTTTTTCAACAAAAACCTATCACCTAAATATCTGTCTATTTGTTATTTATTTGAAAATCGTTGGGCAATGTCAGGTTATAAGAAATTCATTTGCATGCCTACTTTTATAGCTGATTTAAAATTGGGAGAAAAAAAATTATGTACTATTTTTATTTTCGCTTTGTTATCGTTTAGAGCTATTATAATAATTCTATGCATTATCGTTATTAAAATAGGGACGATTATTGTTTCTTCTCAGAATTTTTTTTATAAAAGCTAAATACGCATTGGAAAAACCAAGCAGTTCTGTATAATATTCAAAAAGAAATACTAAATTCTGGTTATAAAATAAAAAAAAATAGTTGCTACTGTTTCATATACTTTTTTTTACGTAACTCTATAAAAAAGAAAATCTAATTTAGTCAAATCTGGTGACCTAGATGATCATATAACAGGTCTATTAGCCTTGAGCATTTTGGTGGATTTCTCCACTACGACATATCCAGTAGCCAGTAAAATTTTTTTCAGGAATTAACTTGCCTGACGAATGTGGTGAGCCGGAGCACCATCATGCTGGAATCATAAACGCTACCTACCTAATGGAATAATCTCTCAATAATTCGTCAAAATCATTTAGTAAAAAATGATGGTACATGTTTCCATCCAAATGGTCTCCATAAAAGTGTGGTCATAAGACCACAGGAATTATTATAGAATAATATTTCCTATTATTTTGCCCCACATCTAGTACTACATTTATGCTGATTATCGATTTCCCTTGTAAAATGTCTATTTAGGTTTTCATTTTTGTGGAGGGTGGCTTCATTCGTGAAAATAACATTTTTAAAAAAGTTTTCATTTTCGTGAATCATATTTATAGCCCAATTATAAAACAAAGTCCTAATTCCAAAATCCCCTTTCATTCAATTCTTATTGGAGATTTCTTTATATGGATAAAATTTATTTTCAAAATTAGTCTTACCGGAGCGCGAAGGTCGATTAATATCTAATTGCTGGCTTAAATGACACTGACTTATACAGTGGGGCTCTAAAGTCTCCTGCGTGTTATTTTTTGAGCCGTTTAGAATTTTGTATTGAAATTTGGGGGCGATATTCTCAGGCAGGTTAGATACTTTTCGACCATAAACTAAATTGTAGATATTTAAATATGGCGTCTAGCCGCCATATTGGATTTTCCTATAGCCTGGTACAGAGGTGTGTGCATATCAAATTAAAGGTCTTTATATCACCAATGTCGCTATAGAATTTAATGATGATTACTCAAAGCGTGTGGTATTAGGAGTCTAATATTTCTTTATACACAAATATGATTAGGCCGTCATTTCCATATGCTTTGAGGAATCACCATGAAATTTTAGAGCGACATTTGCGACATATAGACTTTTAATTTGATATGCAACCATGTGCAGGGTTATTCATTATAAATTACCCACCCCTATGATATCATTATTATTGCCTATAGAAAAATAGTTTTAAATAAAAGTTGCGTGGTTATGACTGAATTTCAGTCATAACCACGTTCAGATTTCAGGGGATACAAAAAATAATATTTTTTTTTAAATAGGATACCCTGTATATTATTAAATGTTTGGAATGGTCCTTTGTTCCTGATTTCAAAAATATACCATATGTTACCCCTACCATATACCGTTTTTGAGTTATTAAACGCCGAATATCTTAGTTAAACTAATTACTGTATATATGGAAAAGTTAACATTATTAAAGTGAGCTATTATGTTTGATAAGTGACATTTCTTTAATAAAATAATCAAAATGGTTTACAGTGAGGAAGAAAAAAAAACCAAATATTTATGCAAAATAGATAAGAAAGATTTAATTAGGAAATTTAAATATAAATAAATGTTAACTCATAAAAGATGTTCAATGTGTCCACCATTATTGTCAATGCATAATTGATAACGTCTTCTTATATTTATAATTGCACCGGAAATGGCTTCATTATTTACATTCAGATTGTTTATTTCAAGTCGAATCCTGTCTTTAATGACTTGAATACTATTATTATTATTATTGACAATGTGTTTTAGAAATCCCCATAAACATAAATTCATAGGGGTCAAATCCGATCTGTTAGGTGGCTATTTAATAGGTCCATTATTCCCTATCCATGTTAGGAATAAATTATTCAAATGATCTCGAACGGGTAGGACACTATGCGGAGTTGCCCCATCCTGCATCCAAATCATATCATCAAGTTCGGCTTCCGGAAAATACTGCAAAAGAATATTTTCTGCATCTGGGATAATTATTTCCAGATAAATAACTCCAGTTAAAGTATAATCATAAAATATAGGCCCGACAATTTTGTTTCTGAAAATTCCGCACCAAACGCTAACAGTTTCTCTTCCTGATTTTTTTTATTTGTTTTACCAATCTTTTTCTGTTGTATGCTTGTTTTCCTACGCCCTTTTTTTTTCCTATTAAAAAACTCCTGCCGTAGAAAAGAATGATTCATCAGTTCATAATATTTTAGTAAAAAAATCGGGATCTTCGTCCAACTTTTAAATCATCTGACGACAAAAAGTCCAGCTTTTTCCTTTTATGAGCCTCTATTAAAACTTGCACGGGTAAAATTTTATATGGACTGTAGCTGTTATTTTTTAACGTACGTTGGATGTTGGAATAAATTTTACCTAATTGATCGACTGCATTATTTATACTACATTCAGAATTTTCAAAAAAATAATACCATGTTTCAAAAAAAGTCTATTCGCGAATAAATATGAATGTGCTTACCTTCGAAATGAAGCAGTATATCTAGCTGTTCTTCCTGGTTTTCTTGAACTACACGCTCTTTTCTACTAAAACTGGAGGTATTTTCACCTTTCGGTAAATATTTTTGAACGTATTTTCTAATGGTGTTGGATGATTTAGATACAACACCCTATATGCTCTTTTTGCTGCACGTTTAGTTTTGTTATTTTGTATATAACAAGTAAGTAATTGGAACTTTTTCTTCCTCACTGTAAACCATTTTGTTTCGTTAAAGAAATGTCACTTATTAAACATAATAGTTGTCATTTTCACAGCTCACTTTAATAATGTTAGCTTTTCCATATTTACAGTAACTAGTTTAACTAAGATATTCGACGTTTAATAACTCACAACCGTTATACGGTAGGGGTAACATATGGTATATTTTTGAAATCAGAAATAAAGGATCATTCCAAAATGTAATAATATACAGAGTATTCTGTTTTAAAAAATATATTATTTTTTTGTATCCCCCGAAATCTGCACGCTACTGTACTTTTGATAGCATTTTAACAAAATTCAGTCATAACCACACAACTTTTATTTAAAACTTTTTTTCTATAAGCAATAATAACGATGATAATGGGTGGGTAATTTATAATGAATAACCCTGTGTCACGCTATAGGAAGATCCAATATGGCGGCTAGACGCCATGTTGTGTGACGTACTTCGTTGCTCTACCCAAGAGCAGAAGTGTCACTTTGACGCCCAACACTACGGCGGTGCACACGGTACGGATATCTCGGGCGCCAGTTTCTGTTTAGAGTGCAGAAACACTTTACTCTATCGGCGGGACGATAGAGGCCGGGCAACTGCAGTGAAGATACGGCTAAGCCAGGGGTCGGGAAAAAGGGAACTTACATACTACAGTTAAGGAACAGACTCTCATTCAATATATGTACATTTATTCTACACACTAATTATTATTTACACTTTATACACACCTTAGTAACTACAACTTATACTACAACGGTCTTAACTACAAGCGGTCTTATTCTACAAGCGGTCTTATACTACTACGGTCTTAACTACGGACAAGCGGGGCAATAAGCGGGCGGTCAAGCGGTGCGATACGGTAAGCCGCTGAATGAAGCGGTGAAACGGTAAGCAGCGATAAGTTAATCGGTCATAAGCAGACGGCGGACGGATACCAGGAGGGGAAGCAAGCGCCAATACAAGCAAACTATGCCTATCTAGAGCGGTTATTTATTATCGCTTGGCTGATGGATGGCTCCGGTCTTATGATATGCCAAAGCTAGTACCTCCAAGGCGCCCTGCCGAAGAAAAACGGACTCAGGCGGCCTGGAGGGCACGCGGTTGAATGCGGTTACAGTAAGGGGGGGAGTAACAAGCCTAACAGTGGCGAATTGATGATGACGACGGTAAGGTCAAACTCCAAGCTACCCTGCAGAATTTTTACGTGCTCAGATAGCCCGGGGGACCCGCGATTACGGACGATACCTCCAAGTCACCCTGCAGAATATTTACGTGCTCAGGTGGCCTGGCCGGCACGCGGTTACGGAAGTACCTCTAAGTCACCCTGCTGAATTTTTACGTGCTCAGGTGGCCTAGAGAACACGCGATGGCAACTGACAGTACCTCCAAGTCACCCTGCAGGATTTTTACGTGCTCAGGTGGCCTGGCAGACACGCGGTTACGGAAATACCTCTAAGTCACCCTGCCAAAGAAAACGGACTCAGGTGGCCTAGAGGACACGCGGTATCAAATGCTAGTATCTCCAAGTCACCCTGCAGAATTTTTACGTGCTCAGGTGGCCTGGAGAACACGCGGTGTAACGCGGTTCTAATTCCAACCTTCGGCCGCTCTCCCGTTCTAGGGAAGGATATGAGGCGGATACGTCCTAGCGCTTGCGGTTCATAAACTCTAAATAAAGCCCGGAAAGTACTCATCAGCCAAGTAATACCGATTATTTACCAAACCTTTATCAAACCTTGCTACCTACTTCCGGATCCTAGGCTGGCTTCCTCTCTGGAGCGGTCGGTGTCGGCACGTCTGGACGGTACGGGCGGCAGCAACGGACTGTTCTCGGATGCTCTGAAAAATCCTCAAGCTACTAAACTCTGCCAAAAAGCAGAAGTAGAATGGGACGCGGTAGTCATGCGCGAAATATTGCAACTACGTCACCGATTTACTGACTTAGAAAAATCCGCAATTACCTTTGTATACCTATATACCTCTATACTCACAAGTTTACTTACTGTCCAAGTCGGCGTGGTGCTTCGGGTGGCGGTCAGATGGAGACTAATTTAATTGTAAAAATCCTCATGCTACTAAACACTGCCAAACGCAGAAGTAGGATGAGATACGGTAGTCATGCGCGGTATATTACAGCTACGTCACCCGTTTATCGACTTATAATTACGAATACTTCCGCATGAAATTTAAATACCAATATATCCTTATACTCACGAGTTTACTTACTGTGCTGATCGGCGTGGTTCCTCGGTTCGCGGTCGGACGGAAACTAATTTAATTGTTTTCAGTCTCGGGCTCCTTCATGGTAGCGCGGGACACAGGAGTGCGGGGGGTAATATGCGCGTTTCACGTTTCGCGATTCACGTACTGCCCGCAACTTGGCATATTTGGAATGTTCATAAAAACATATCAATACTACCTATCGTTAATTAATAATTAAACTGTTATTATTTACAAGCGCAGTACTATAATGGATAAAATATTTTTCAAAACAGACAAATAACACCTAGCTACCTAACTGAACTTAACAAAATAAAATCACTTCATTACAGTTGAAATAGCGATAATCGAGTTTATATTCAAAGAATACCTAACTGGCCGAGGAATATCGCCTCCAAATTTCAATAAAAAATTTCAAACGACTTAAAAAATAGCAATGGGGAGGGGGGCTTTATGACTTCATTTTATGAGGATTTTCTACTACTGAAGTTAAGGCAAGAAATTTATTTCCTCATGTACCATATTTTCAGTTCGTCTTGGTTTTTATAAACAACATTGCCTGTTTGATCAACTCCTTTAATCCTTCGAATTGCACCACAGGTAGCCGATCTTGATATCTGGTTCTATAAATACGAAAAGACAGTAAACAATTTCTCTGACATGCATCTAATATAAATGTCATATTTCACTGTTAATAATTATTTTTCTTTTGAATAATTCATTTTACGACAAATAAAAGATTAATTAAGTTGGCAGTTACTGAATTCTTAATAAAGTGACATAATTTTGTTTTCGAGGTTAACCATTTATTGGGCCAGAAAAATTATTTGTTTGTTTGACTTTGTTGGATTTATTGAATAAGATATTCGGATTTTAACCAAACGAAGAAGCATTTAGAAGTATGTGAGAAGGGATTAAAGGAATGGATTGTTTTTATGACCAGGAAGAACTAAAAATGTAAATCATTAATTCTGCTAATTTCGAATTAATCTTATCTTATAACACACTTGTTTCGTTTATTTTACTTTATTTTCGTCTCTAATTTATTGAAACGTTAAAACAAGCAGACTTTTATATTGCATCAGCTCAGCACACGCTCTCTTTGCCAAACGCATTACCAAGAATCACCCGGTATCTAATCATCATAATATAACTAAGTAAATGCATTTTCTATTCACACATCTCATCCTTGACTTATTATTACCATGTTATTAATCTTTAATTACAGTTCACGAACTGTATAACTAAAATAATTACTTTTCAATAACTCCTGCGTTATGGAGTATACAAATAAGACATGATACCGACAATACACTGACCCTATAATAACTACACCTTTCTCTATTAGGTTGAAAGCGCTATATATCCCGTGCAAGAGAGGAGGAAAGTATATATACTTCTAGTACTAAATTTCTTTACTGTTTATTGTAGATCATAGATCATAAGTGCATTATATAAAATAGTTTTTTTTATTAAAATATACGAAAATGAGAGAACTGTTGAGGTGTTTATTAATATCGTTAGTGTCAAGTGTTATTTCTTATCCCATTTCTCAACCGGTTTATCCGAATACTCAATATGTAAGTGCCCAGGCGGTGCCCTCTATAACTTACAAGCAACCTCAGGCTCAAGGATATATACAACAACCACAATATAATTTACGGCAGCAGCCAGCACCTCATCCTGTGTATGAGCCAAGAGCAAGGGAAGGTCTACAAAACTACGCAACGCAAAATGAACAACCCATACAGCAAGTGTTATTGTCCACTAATGTTGACAGACAGGTAAATTAATTTTTTTTTTTAAGTCAACGGTAGTACTTATTTTTATATTTTTCAAAATAAAGGTGAAAATAATTGTATGATTATGCAAAAATATATGCCAGGGTTTCTTGAAGTTTCAGTTATTCTGTAATGTCCATTATACCGGGTGACCACAAGATATGGTACACCCTACAATTTTCTATATTTTTTTATATAAATCTAAAATTTAGGAATTGTTAATAAGACATGAAAATACATCTTTGTTGCTATTTTCACTTCTTCCGGCTTTACTAGTGGTGGTTTTAACTTTCGTTCTTAAATATAACACAGTTATTTATTTGCGATTTCATTGGAGTTAGAAATTGCCAGTACAAAAATTATTTTTAAATTTAAAATCGGTTATAATATGGCCACTTTACGACCGATTTTCTCTTTACATAAAAATGGACATAAATAAATACCTCAAATTACAAATTTCGCGAGGCAAGCTATGGAATAATTGCAAAACAAAAATAAATTCTGTACTCAAAACCGCTACCAATTCTTGTATTTTAGTACGTTATTTAACAAATATTCCATGAAAATCAAATAAAACGTAATTTAAGAATTTTCTTCCATTTTGTATATTATAAATTTAATTAAAATTATAGCAATTTCTACACATTTGCTTTTTTCCAGCCTATTTCTAAAATTTAATCACCAATATTTTCAGAATTTTTCAAAAATGTCAAATAAAAAAAAGGCTTCCAAAATGAAATCTTATTATTCATTAAATTTTGTAAATATTATAAATACAAAATTTAACGAATAAATGGTAAATTTTATCAATTTTATTTTTTAAAATTTGTATTTTGTGTAATAAATCTGATAAAGACTCTTCAAAATAACAGACAAAATAACGGATGCTCGCATTTACACAAATCGCTTAAACGACAATTTTGATATGACCTTTTAATTTATTTTTTCATAGAATGTTTTTTAAATAACATGCTGTAATACAGTTTTTAACACTGGTGTCGTTTACCGTTTTAAATGTTTAACAAAAAAATAAGACACAAAAGTTGAAGCGAAAATTCTCCCTCATCCCCTGTAACTACCCCAACAAATTATGATAGATAAAAATTTGACAAAACACGTAACGTTATAAAATTAATACATGGTCCAAATTTAATTTTTGCAACTTAAGACGTTTCGAGTTTATTAGCAAATATTATGTTGTACTTACCCCCTAAGGGGTTGTAGCTCTTTTATGAACTGATTTAAGGAAAATGTTGATATACAAAGCTCAACTTATTTTATCTTATTCCATCACCCCCTTCAAGGAAAGTACTTAATAATTATGGGATACCCTGTATATTTCAATTTTCTATATACAGGATGTTCCATACAATAGTCCGCCAGCGAATTCTACGACCAAAAATAGAAAAAAAGTTCCCATACAGATGGGTCGAAAAATTCTTTCTTAAGAGAGTTAAAGCCCCTTAAATGGGGAACCCCGACACTGGCTTTCTCTAAACATCTTAAAACGAGTAAAGATAGAATTATAAACTTTGGTACATCGGATATCTATTAAATTGAATTGTTAATTATGTAAAAACTGTTTAAATCATTTAATCATAGGCGTCCTAAACAGAGTTGTCATTGGTACAATATGCCCCAATTACTTTGTTATTTTTTTTTAATTTTGATAGAAAATTTTCTTTTTTTAAGAGGTGTTCTTTAGGAACATAACTGACGTTCCTTAAGCTACGCTGTGCTGATAAGGAACAATAATTTCGAAATACTAGTTTTAGAGAAATCCTCAAATAATAAAAATAATTCTCAGGTATTAATTTCTTGTTATTACTTTAAGTACTTAGAGAAATCCCTTTGGAACTTTTTGCACAATGGTGTGGTACAACGTCTTGTTGCATTTTTTTAAACAATTGTAGAATTTCAAGGCACAACGTTATATAGGTTTATACATTTTAATTGTGCATAATACTTGTACGTTTTATTTATCCAATATAAAGATTTAGTTACAATGAATTTGTTGGAAACTTCGACTAACAAATTGGTGAAATTTAGAGTCAAATTTATTTATTGTTAATCAACAAGTTATAGCAAATTAGGCTTAATTTATTGTTAAGCGTGTCCCTAAACTATATATTTTGTTACCATTCTATTTACAGTTAGTTTTAAGTAACTGTTTAAAAGGTTTGCACAAATTGTGTAACATAAAGATGTGATTTTATAAACGGATACTAACAGATTTGTCAAAGTATGGGCCCCAACGTATTTATTTCCGTTAAACAATAATAGTAATCTATGCTTAATTTTATCAATGCCGCCCTCACAAACTGGGTAATTTAATAACATACTACTATTCACAATGAATTTGGCGATATTGTTATAAAATTTTGCATACTTGTTTCATTTGTTTCACATAAAGATAATCATTCAATACTGCTATTGGTTAAAAAATTGTAGAGGTCGCGCCCGCCACGCTAAGCATATGGGTAACGCGTGTCGCGAAATTACACAATCTGTGGATTTCTCATTTAGAAATTGTGGAAAACTAAAAACATACTCTCTTAAAAAACTATAAAAATTGTGTCACTTAAGAGCACTATTTTTTGTAAATATGTTTTACAGGTGAAGAGGTTTAGATGCGAAAGTTTGTTTAGGAAACCTTCACAATATATTTAAAAATTTTACACAAATTGTAGAAACTAACTTAATCTGTTCAGAGATCTGTTCCACAAGTGGAATAAAATGATGTATTTTTATGCAACCATCATTCAAATTTGTAAAGAAATCAATTTATGTGATTTTTAAGTTTGTACAAAAACTTCAAACAATGTTAATGCATAAACTGTACAAAATCATTGCTCCAAAAATGTATTAATTATTTGCACAAATTGTTCCTGTCACTTTTTTAAGACCAATTTGGAGTACAATTTTCTACAATTGTGGTAAAATATCACACACATTTTTCCCTGTGAGTGTTCATAAAGTATATACATATAAAATCTTTTTATATTTAAGAGGCCTATCTGTAATATAATCATCCTATTTATTTATTATTTTTAATTACTGGGAGTAGTTGGCAAACATGTATGTCGCGAAAACATAAATTCTGTTTTATTATTTTATATTTCTCATTTATATTTTTAATTAGTTTCTTCCATTTTCATTAGTATACATACATACACAACACTGACATGTATATTTAGTTAATTAAATCTCGAGGTCTTCTTGGTTTCATTTCATTGTATTTTTCCTGAAAGTTTCTTTTAATGATGGATATTTAGATGTTAGATATGCGCAAACTTGACATAAGTTAAAATACGAGAAAACACGTTAATACATGATTTATGGTTTGATCTCGATAATTTTCATTGCATCGTTTTTTAGGCAAGTAGTTCAATCACTGTTCACTAATATAAAATTCAAAATTCAACATACAATTCACTTTAAAAACTCATGCATGTAATTTTTCATCATCAGATTTAAAAAACAACAATATTCTAATATTCTAATACCTCACAATTTTTTAGTAAAAATAATGCCATTGTGATTAGGGTTTAGATAAGGCCAGTAAGGTTACAGCTGTTAATCAAGATGTCTTTTATAGAATTTTAAAATAATATTAAATTTAAACTTCTGCTGAGTATTATAAAATATTATGTTATTAATCCTATTTAAAGCGTAATTCCTATTTGTTCCATTAGCCTAGCCCATTTTGTTTGGAGTCCCATGCACAGGGTTTAATAATTGGGCCTTGTCAATTTATTATTTACGCCTCTAGCGTATACTACCTGTCATACACAGTATTGCTATAGTCATCAATATGTTGATGTCGCTAATGTTTGAAAATATTGAGTTAAAGAACTAAATAAATAAAAAAGTCAGACCAAAATAATATCCAGATTTATTCTAATATGGCTCGGTTCTGAAAACACAAAAATCCGTATTTTGTAAGCAAGTGGGAATAAGCAGCTACTAAATTAAATGTTGTTAATGCTAAAAGTTTAGGTTTAGCCCTAAATTGAGCTATTTTCAATATGTTAACAAACTGACACAAAATGTTTTCTGCACAAAGGTAATATCGTTATTAAGTTATGCAAATATTAATTATGATTTATATCTCCAGTTAGAAATATTTGATGGGTTGTAAAAAAATCCAAAACATTTTTATTATAATAATCGACAATTTATGCAAGTAAGTAATAAAATTAATGATAATAGCCTTAATTTGCGTTAGTGCTGGAGCATTGTATAGGTAAACATTTAATAATATCATTTTCATGTATGTATTCATATAACTCTCAATTCATCTTACTAAAATTATATCTTCACTATAATTTTTTACTTTTTTTATACAATTTTTTAAATAATATGTAGCAAATATGAAAACACCAGCTTTTTAGTTGTACATTAATTGAAATTAATAGATTATATGAGGATTAACCTCATCTGCAAACTGTAGCAATAGAAATACTGAAACATAGATATTCAAGGGTATAGCTTAATGATCCTGATTTTATAAAAGCGATCCGAAATGCTAAATCAGTTGACCATTTCATTGTTTAATATAACAAACAATGTAAATGTATTAACTAAATTTGAGAACTTTGGACTTTCCAAGTCAATAGTGATATTTCTTAAATCCTATTTGCAAAATAGGTATCAATTTGTTCAATACCGTGAATACAGGTTTGGCAAATTCTTGCAGAAGTCAGGCGTACCACAAGGTTCGATATTGGGACAACTTTTATTTGTTTTGTTTATCAACAATATCACATCCAATCTTCATAGGGTACATTATCTACTATATGCAGACGACTTAAACTATTTTGTGTAATTAAGTCTGAGACAGACTGTGAACATCTTCAAACAGCATTACATGGAAAAAAATCTAAATTATTTTTAAGACTACTGTTCCTAAATTAAGACATTATTGTACTCATATAGCCGCAAGAATAGATAATTTTCCATCAAGGAAAACGTTATTCTTAAAAGTCATTATCTTAGTCTCTTTCTTTTAATGATAACTAATTATTAACTTTAGCATAATGGTTCTACTTCAGCTAAGAGAAAGTTTCGAACAATATTCAATACTAACTTATACTTAATGTAGGATTTCATTTATTCAGTTCAAAAGTAGAGATATTGCGATCTGTTACATTTAACGCTTAAGGTAAGAAATGTGTCATTTCGTTCGACAACTGTATTATTTAAACAAAACTGATGAATTACTTGAATCAATAAATATTTGATGTTGACTGAAATCTTTTCTTTCTTGATTGAATATTGCGATCTATTAAATTTACCACTTAATGTAAGGATAAATTTCATTTCATTCAACAATTGTATTATTTAAATAAAAACCATTTCCTTTTCTTTTTTGGAACTTACTACCACATGAATAATTCTTCGTTATCTAAAAAATATAGTTAGTTACCCAGTATATTACTGGAAAAATATACCTCTGCGCTTGTGACTTTACATTAAAAGATTAGCCAGAGGGTGTTTTTTGAGACGTTATGGAATTATATTATTATATTTTATCTTATATTACTTGTCAAAAAACACCCTTTGACTAATCTTTTGACGTAAAGTCACAAGCGCAGAGGTTTATTTTTCCATTAACATACTGGGTAACAACTAACTATATTTATTTGATAACGAAGAATTATTCATGTGGTAGTAAGTCCCAAAAACAGAAAAGGAAAAATTTAGAGAATACCGCAATTAACGTTCAGACAATATTTAAATAAAACTGATAAATTATTTGAATCAAATTTGAATTTCTGGGATTGGCTAAGGACTTTTCGGAATTAGAAGAAGTTTCTATGAAGAATGACGTTTTATTAGGAAACCAAAAACAAACAATTTTACAAATATAAGTCCATTCGTGAACACACATTATATGAGACTTCAAATTTACCACAGGAAGGCACATTATTTTTTTTATGTTCTTTTAAGTGTTTTATGAATTTTATTCTCTTTCCGATTTGAGGAATAAGTTCTAAAATCTGTTCTTCTGAAATTTCCAGTAAATTATCCAACGTTAGTTAATTTTCTTGACCTAGAAAACAGTTATTTATGTTATTAAAGTATAAATAATTCAAACAAATCATTGTAGCTAACTATATAATAGAAAAGTATGCTCGAACTTTCAAACAGGTATGACATAACAAGTTTTGTACATATGAAACCGAAATTTTTAAGCCCATTTGAATATTCACAAAATTTCCATGCTTATATACAAACTGTAAATAGGCAGATAAAATACATAATAATTAATATGTTAGCTTAGCATTTTTGGTAAACACAAAGAACTTTAATCCTACACTGATAATAAATTAATATCAATGACTTCAGAAAGTCATTGATTAATAATGTTATATATAGGTACACATCAGGGTGCATGAATGGTGAGTCGCCGTATTCCTCTCAAGGGATGTTAGTAGAGCTCATTTGCAACTGATTTAACTATAATATGCATAATGCAAAACCTAACAATTTTTGAGATATTTCATTATTTTTTTTTTTTTAGAAACTGGTTCAAAAAACATGTGTCATCGCTTAAGAGGAGATTTCTCACTCAAAAATGGGACAAATAGTTACTATCAACATGGGTCCATTGCTGTTTCATAATTGAAATGCAGAATGTTGAAGAATTATTATTTCGGTTAATTTTGTAAAGAAAATATATACACCACTGACTTCTTTAGTTTTAAATTGCACAGTTATGTACACAGTTAATTGCTGAAAAGAAATCACCTCTTGATTTTTTGTTAGATTTAGGTTTCGTGTAGGAAATAAATGCAATTTTTTTATGTAGGTTACTTAATAGCATTATTTTTTTTTTTAATAGACTTAAAAAGACTTTAAAAATTGCGTTTATCTCCTACACGATGCCGATATCTAAAAAACGTTAAGAGGTGACACATTTCTTAGGTAATTAACTTTCTACATAATTGGGCGATCAAAAACAAAAAAAATCAGTGGCGTATATATTTTTTTACAGTTAACGCAAAGGAAAATAAAACTTAATATCTCAAAATCGAAGTAAAAATGGACCCATGTTGATAGGGAACTAGGTATATTTGCCTAATTTTTAAGTGTAGAATTTCTGTTTAAGCGACAGCACATGTTTTTGGAAACACCCTGTATCTCTTTAATTTAAAAACAATGGACGCTCTACCTAGTACTTTTATATTATTTATGGAAGTAATATATAGTTTTTAAAACTTCATATAAACCTCATTCGAAAAGTAATATATAAAGTAGAAAAGTCTTTAAATAATTTGCACGTTTAATGCATTATCAAGTTTTAAAAATAAATTCCTATGAATGTACGATTGGGTTGAAATTTTTTTCAGAAATGTAGTTTTTTAGCTCATCTTTTTATCTTATTAAAGTATTTAACCTAATTTTTGTTATATAACTATGTAAACTAACGCAGGAAACTGGAATATTAAAGAAAGTTTTATTATTTTTTTTATTTTAAAAATAAAGTATCTAAAAACTATTAGACCTCTAAATCAATTGCAAATGAGTTCTACTAACCCATATTCAAAGGAATAAGCTGACTTATCAGTCACCCTGCATATGTATAGTATAATAAAACGCCACTACAATAAAAATGCATATCTTGAGTATAGCTTGTATATAATACACAAGCAAAAGTTATCAAAAAGAGAAATAACTTGGGAAATCTATACACAACCATTAAACTTCAGATGAATACCTTTTCACTTACAATATAGTGACGTTGTGTATTCATTTCTTGTAAAGTATAACATAATTAAAATAACTTGCATGTATTAAAACTAGCATTATTAAACTTACCTTCTAATATTGAAATTAAGGACTCCAATTCCCAACTTACTATCGCAGACTCATTAACTTCTATTTCACAGTTCATAATGTTCATATACTTCTTTTTCAAGTGTAACTTTATAAATATAAATTATTTCATAATAATCAACATCTATGAACAAAGTACAGCACACACAATTCGACGCGTAGTAGGTAAGTATGTCGTCTATGTTTGGCAAAGGCATAGCTTTCTACCTCTCACCACTGCGCGCGTTCCAATATTAGAACACTTTATATTGAGATTGGCAAGTATTCAACCAAGTATAACAGTTATTGGATTAATAGTATATATAATTTTTCCAGCAAAGTTGTTTGTAGTTTTATTCCAAGAGTAATATTCTTATGCCAAGAAAAACATTTAATTAAGATTTTAGTTCAAGATGTCCTTATATTTACTCTCACGGTTAACAGTACTCGAAAGAAGTGTACTATTAAGAATTTATTTAATACATACTTATAATTCGAAGGAATCAAACTTATATTGACATAAAGACTTACGCTAATGAAACTCAAAAATATATCTGTTCTTGGTTTACAATTGGCATATTATTGAAACAATAATAATTTATTATGCCAAGTAATACTTTTCTAGTGGCAAGTATAAAAATTTAAGAATAATCGATTACTTTGATATAGAATAGTTTTCTTTCCATGTAGTGACTATAAATCTCTGGTGGGCGAATAATATATTACCATTAAATGGAACAAAATGTAATGTACTGATATTCACAGGAAGGTAAACTCAATCAAATATAACTATAAACTGGATGATTTAATATTACAAAGGCCTGATTACATAACATATCTTGGAGTTGTTTTTGATCCTAAACTATCTTTCATAAGGCATATCGAAATGACTATTTCGTAGGCCTATAAAAGCCTTGGACTTGTCATACGCAATTCAAAGGGGTTTGGTTCATTTGTTAGATCGCGGTTGGAATATGCATCAATAGTGTGGAGTCCCATTTATAATATACATATCTGGTCTTTAGAAAAAACACCACGACAATTTGTAAAATCAGCAGTATACCTACTCGATGGAGAATATCCGGAAAAAAGGCATTTAAAACAATATTTTACTTGCACGTCTCAATCTATCTGAACTTGCAAAACGTAGGGCGACACAATTGATCATTTTTTTTTATATGAGATGGTTAATAATTTAACAGACTTCCTATATTGTATATGGATATTAATTTTAAAGTTCCAAGAATATCATCACGTCACAACCACATTTTAAAATTTCCTACAGCTAATACCAATATTATGATAGCAACTCCTCTATATCAAATGATCTCAAACTATTGCAACGTGGAGGATAATATTGATATTTTTTCTTGTACCATTAACAAAATTAAAAAATTTGTACTTAATGAGTGAATGGCACAATATTTTAAACTGTATAGTTTCGTATAATTTATATTTATTTTTATTGCAATTGTGCACTGTTATATTATTATTGTTGAATAGCAATATTTTAATTCACAAAGTATAACGTATTGTTAGTTGGTGTTAATTTATTATTATGTATTATATTAATGTTTATTATTTCATTTCCTTTGTAATATTTATATTTTTTCCTCTAATTGTTGCTAGATTTTCTATATTTCATTTTTGTTACTTAAAATTATTTAAGTGTTATTGTATCCTGTAATTGGGTTCTGCCTGTAGAATACGTATATAAAAATAAATAAATAACATAAATAAATGTTCAGTAACTGCATTCTCAAAGTAGAGCAGTCCAGAAGTGAATTGAAACGAATTGTTTTCTAAACTACTAACAGTGTCCATAAAGTTTCGCACTGGTGCTGAAGGCAAATACATGCATCGACTTCAAACTGGGTTTTAAACAAACGTGGTTGCATGCATTTGTTTAGAATAAAATGTTTATTCGGTTAGAACTTAACCCATTGTATCCCAAGCATCGAAAAATTCAAAAAACGAACATTTTTGTTTGTAAATATTTATTTTGTTACACTTAAGAAAACATTCCATGTGTCAAAAAGAAATTAAAAAAATTAACGTATATAAAAAAAATACTTAAACGAACCACTGGGAGGAAACATGAAATATTATTTTGAGTCACATAAGATATAACTAATAATTTTAACGAAAATATATCATAGACAGTTTCAATCTTACATAAAATAACTAAGCGTAAATTATTTTCTACATAGAACTTTACTTAATAAAAAAAACATTATAATATTTCATGGTGCGTGAACGCACCACTGGTAACACCCGGTTTCATTTTTGGTGATACTGTACAAAGCATGAAGTATGTAAATGTACATTACATTTATTACAAATGTAAATTGTGTGGCTATGGCAAATTCTTTCTACACCTCCTTCGTGCTTTATTGGCATGAGAAATCATGAGGTGACCTGTATTATGATAACGCAGTTCATCTATAGCAGGAGCAAGATTCCTTTCAATTATTGTTTTATCAGTTTTTAAAAGTCGCAAGGCTACGTAAGATTTAAAATCCACCTGGGAAATTTTTTTTTCATTGACAACATTATAAATTTTCCATGCGTTGACGACTAAGCTATCCAATGAATTACAAAATAAAGGCCACCACCATTTTTTCCCAAATACTTGGCATCTATAATTAGCAATTCCGTTGTCGTGTAAATCTACCCCACCCATATATTTATTGTATTGAGCAATTACATAAGGTTGGGGTATCTGTACATCTCTTCGTTCTTTTCTATTATAGCGTTTAACATTTTGAACAGGAGCTACACTATAAACATTACTTGCCACCGTTAGAACCGAATTATCGTGCCAACGGACAATAGAAACTTTTGATTCAGAATCATATGCTGAAATATGGGACTCGTGGTCTTTTTTACCAAATGATTTACAATTTTCGATTGGACACTTATTTGTCTTATTTTCACGGATAGTACCGGTGGCAAAATAACCATTATTTTTTAAATGTACGAAGAGTTTGAATGACGAAAAAAAGTTGTCGAAAAAAAATTTGGTGATCACTGACTTATCCACAACAGAAAATAGACTCATGACAACGTCACCGCTAAGACCAAGGCTAGAATGAGTTATATCTATAAAATATAAAAATACGTAAATAAGAGTAATACTAAATAAATAAAATAAATTCATCATTATTCTCCAAATCCGTAACGATCTCCTCCAGAGCCGCTTCTAATTCCCTTTGAGTCAAATACCTCGAAAACGGCATATTTTACTGATTTCAATTAAATATCACGTGTACTGCACAAGAAACAAATAAATACTAAACAACACACTAATCGGCGACTGTTTACGCTACATAGGCTGACTTGTCGAGACTGGCAATAGCTTGGTTTTATTTCATAGATAAAACCAGTGGTCCGTTCACGCACCAGTAATTATTTAATAAAAATAAACCATAATCTATATTATATTTTAAATGTATTTTTTCTACCATGTAATCTACATATTATAGACCTACCAAAAATGACAATACTATCCAAAAATAAAATATTTTACTGTTTCAGATTCACTTCAACCTTTGACACAAAATTATGCAGCGTTTTTCTTGATTTTTTGAGGTGTCATAAAATTTTTGTTTTAAAATAAAAATCAACAGTTCGTACGGTACTAAGTTCTCTAATACTGATAATAATAAAATTTATAAATGGATATGCAAAAATATTTACTGAATTTAACAAAAAAAATCATAAAATATGTGGTGCGATAGCGCACCACTGGGACAAAATGGGTTAAAGTGTATCTCTGTTTTGAATTGGAGGCTGGAAAATCGCAAATAGTCACCCCAATTGCGACTTGAATTGCGAATTATGAATGCATATCGTGACGCAAATTTGAGGGTTAGGTTAAAATAATTTTATAGGGAGAAAATTTTGTCAGCTAAAAAAATGTACCTTTTGGGGAATTTTAATGATATAGCAGAAGACGAACCTCGCTAATTATACTAATAACTTGCGAATATTTACATTGCGTTTTCAAATATTTAACAAAATTTTCCAACAAAAATATTTTTATATATTTTTTCTTTGCTAAAAATCAAAAGTGCTTATTGAAAATTCATAGAATTACCTGTTTCTTCAATGTGGACAACTGAACATTTTTTTTTTAATTTTTCGACAAATTTTTGAATTTGTTCATAAATTTTGTTGAAAGTTTTGTTTCATTGTAACTAAGAAGAGATTAAAATTACAACCCTTTATGGCCCTTTTTGATCTTTTTTTGTTTTAAATTACTGATTATTTCAGTGCCTTTTTTATTGGAAATTGAAAAATTTGGATCAGTTTATTGTCATCTTTTTAGTTTTAAGCACCTTTAGAAGTTCCTAGAATTCATAGAAAAGTCTATTTTCGTCAGTTAAGCGACTTTGAACGAGGCCGAAAAATCGGTATGCCGGAAGCCGGGATCTCTTTAAGGAATACAGCCAATCGTGTGGGTTATTATATAGCAACAGTATTAAGATGTCAGTCAAAGTTGTCCAAGGAAGATCAGCATGAGTAGATATGAAAGCCATAGCACAACCATGCATTAGGAAGAACACCATCTACAAACTCTACGAAAGAGATTTTCTACGACGCGAGTTGTGGGAAATCAGTATAGTTAGAAGTTTTAGGGTTACAGGATGTCAAGTACGTCAGTATATCGCCGAATTAGAAATTTTGGACTTCATTTCTACCGATAGCTATTGCGCCTACCACTTAATCTATGTCATTGCGCCCTCAGGTTGGCATGATGTAATTAAGAGTGAATTGGCGACAGGAATGGAATCAAACAGTATTCAGTGATGAGTCTTGATTTTATTTGTGGACGTAGGAAGAGGAGATACTGACGTGGAGACGCCACCGTTAGTCTTCATTCGGGGTAACTTGAATGCTGCTGATTACATAACAGACGTGATGGAACCCATTCAACCGCTTTACCTATAAGAGCTGATGAATTCAAAATTCCAGCAGGATAATGACCGTCCTCGTAAGGCAAAGGTTACAAGAAACTTCCTACAGGAAGCTAATGTGGTGGTGCTTTCATGGCCGATAGGGTCATCCGAACTGTCTCCAACCGAACATGTCTGAGATATTATTAGTAGAAGAGTGAGATATTTACCCCATCCCCCAAATAATTTGAACGATATTCGGCTTTGTATCTAAGAGGCTTGGGATAAGATACAGGAAGCCCCATTGATCATTTCATTCGCAGTATGTTTAACAGAATAAACTAATGCTTTCGATATCGCGCTGGAACCATTTATGGAATTTCAATCATTTTAGTGTCATACTGGGGAACATCTTTGAAGGAAATTTCAATAAAATTGCTCAGCGAAAACTTGGTGTTGCATTTTTTTCTAAGCGAGTATAATATAAAAGCATCTTGTATACTAATGGGATTTACCTGTATAAGGATACTGTTGTCCTAAGAACAGACACAGTATCTACAAAAAAATCGGATTTTGAGATTTCAGTCCTGATAGGTTCGTGGAAGACTAAATTAACTATTTACCAAATAGAAACGCCGTACCAAATAGAAACAATTTACATATTATTTTGACGTATTTACAAAATTTGTTTCTTTTCCTAAGAAAATATGCAGTATGTACATGTTACTAATAAAAAAGCGGGAACTGCTCCCGCGTCTGCATAAACACGGAGCTTAATGTTAGGTCAAATCATATACGGCCTTTATTACTAGGAAAGGCGCGATAATTCGCCGAGCATTGTGTTTGGTTGTAAATGTTATTTATTCATCACAATGCACAATTCTAGTGCCAACTTATGTGTTGTTAACGTATAAAAATTTTATGTTATATATTTTGTGTCTTTCATTACATCTTTACATCGTTAAAAGGTATATTATGAGAAGATTAAGTAAATTTTATAATATTTCACGATATAAATATATGTAGTAAAATGTCAATTAGATCGAATACAATTCTTTCTATGGTATCCAAAGTATCCGAAAGTGAGGTTTGACCGGTCCTAATGTAGAAAATATTCAAATGATAACTGAAGATGATTTCTTTTTGGCATCCTTAAATTATACGGTCAAAACTAATTTTCAAGCGTTGAGTGCAATAATACCAAATCAGATTAATTAATTAATTTACAGATAAAGTAGTGTTAATTTATTAAGAGGGCTAATCGAACCAGTGCTTGTAAGATAATTTTTCAAAATTTATTTCTTCCATACGGTTTGGTCAAATTACACCAAATTTGGAGAATCAGTAGTTGAAAGTGTACTAGAGGGTACATGTATATCTATTTTAATTAATTTTCACTTTATGTAGGGAAAATTTATACTGTAAATATAAGTGAAATTTGTACTTGATTAGTTCCTGAATCATGATATCAATCGGTAAAATTCGAGGTAAAATTCATACATGTCTTCTAGAATGAATCTTCATAATTATGCTCAGCAAGTTTCAAAGTTCTATTTCGTACTGTTTGGTTAAAATGAATTTTCTAAATAAGTATCTTTGTCACTACAAATGGAGCAAGGAAGTGTTACCTCTATCGGGGAATCGCACCTCAATGAAGTCGGTGAATAAAGTGTCCAGTGAAGGTATAGTCAAGAGCAAAATTATTCAGCGGCGCGTGTATAAAAACTTTCTGGAGAGTGACACAGCTATCCGAAGCTTTTTCCCGACTAGGCCACTTAAGCATTTTATAAGAATTTATATCTGGAGAAGCTTAAAATTGAAAATTAAAGACGGAAACAAAAAGACTTGAAATTTACTTTTTTAGTGACAAAAATAATCAAATACACTCATGAATAATTAGATACGATAAATCATGTTAACACTATTTATTAAATAAAAAAACACCAAAAGTCATGTATAAGACTCATTAATATTAATTCATCAAATGTTCAAAACTCGTTCTATGACATGCATGACGACCCATTCTTACAAGTTTCACAGAAGAGAATCCATTATTTTTAAAAATGTCTAATTTCTGTTAGTTGTTATCATGTTACATAATGATTTTTTTTTATTATTATATGACAATGATTCGTAACCAACATCAAGAGAGAATATCTGAGAACTTTGTATGGCTTGTTTATGAAAAACTGCAGAAAACAGGTTCATATTTTCATAATATAATATTCTTCTAGGTTATTGTTAAAGAATTTTGTAATTTACGTGACATTTCTTTGTGGCATACACAGAGTGGTAATGGCGTGGGGTTATCGGAAAGAAAATGGTGTATCAAACAACATAACTTTTGAACGATTTAAAGATTATGTTAATAATATAATAGTCTACAGAATCCGGACTTTGACTTAGAAATTATATAATTTAAATATTCATGATCCCCTAAAATATATTCAAAAAAATGATTTATTACTTTTCTGATAAAATTGGCGGGAATAGTGTTAATCTCATACCTATTGAAATTTCTTAAATCTTAAAGGATGGATTTTTAAAGGATGCAATATTATTATATCCTTCGGCCACCTCCAAAAAATAATCTTGAACCATCAGGTCAAGAGCGTTTTGGTCTTCATGATAACCGATGTTATGTGTTCCAACATTATTTGACCTCCAAACATGTCCTCATAAACATCAAAATTAAAGCTATACTTTTTTTGCAGATTCAGAAATCAGCTCAATATAGCAATCCCAACTATGTCCAACAAATCCAGTCGGCTCAACTGGCAGCTCAAGCACAAGAAGCTTTCGCTGCAGCCCAGAGAAAGGCGACTTCCCAAACTTTTAATAACAGACAAATTCAGCCTGTACCAGTAGCAATACCAACGCAGGTACAACCACAGCAACAACAATATGCTAGAGAACAACCACAGCAACAATATGCTAGGGAACAACCACAGCCTAGATATATATCCAGACCAGTTACGGCACAATATAGATTGCAACAACCACAACCACAACCACAACAGCTGGAGCCCCAACAAAAGGAACAGGAAGATTATGACGTATGTAACTTTTTTTTGCGTGAAAAATTACTTTAGACCCCAATTAGTGTGAAATATACATACAGTTTATTTCAAACTTATTTGCAACATAAAAAACGTCGGCTTCTTTTATCTCTTTACCACGCCAAAGAAGCCGATGCGACGTTTCCTGCACGGAAAAAAATCTAAACTATTTTTAAGACTACTATTCTTAAATTAAGATATTATTGTACTCATATATCCGCAAAAATAGATATTTTTCCATCCAGGAATACGTTATTCTTAAAAGTCATTATCTTAGTCTCCTTCTTTTAATGATAACTAATTATTAACTTTAGAATAATGGTCCTACTTCAGCTAAGAGGAAGTTTCGAACAATATTCAATACCAACTTATGCTTAATCTAAGATTTCATTTATTCAGTTCAAAAGTAGAGATTCTTGCGATCTGTTACATTTAACACTTAATGTAATAAATGCGTCATTTCGTTCAACAACTGTATTATTTAAAACACTGATGAATTACTTGAATCAATAAATATTTGATGTTAAACGAAATCTTTTATTTCTTAATTTAATATTGCGATCTATTAAATTTACCACTTAATGTAAGGATAAATTTCATTTCGTTCAACAATTGTATTACTTAAATAAAACTTTTTTCCTTTTCTTTTTTGGAACCACATGACTAATTCTTCGTTATCTAAAAAATATAGTTAATCACCCAGTATGTTATTGGAAAAGTAAACCTCTGCGCTTATGACTTTGCATTAAAAGATTAGTCAGAGGGCGTTTCTTGATTTTTCCAGTAACATTCTGGGTAACTGACTATATTTTTTAGATAACGAAGAATTATGGTAGTAAGTGCCCAAAAAAAAAAAAGGAAATATTTAGAGAATACCACAAATAATGTACAGACAATATTTAAATAAAAATGATAAATTATTTGAATCAAATTTGAATTTCTGGGATTGGCTAAGGACTTTTCAGAATTAGAAGATGTTTTTGTGAAGAATGATGTTTTATTAAGAAACCAAAAACAAAAAGTATAAGTCCATTCGTAAATACACTGTATATGAGACTTCAAATTTACCACAGGAAGGCACATTATTTCTTTATGTGCTTTTAAGTGTTTTATGAATTTTATTCTCTTTTCGATTTGAGGAATACTATAATCTGTTCCTCTGAAATTTGCAGTAAATTGTCCAACGTTAGTTAATTTTCTTGACCTAGAAAACCATTATTTATGTTATTAAAGCATATATAATTTAAATAAATCAATGTAGCTAACTATATAATAGAAAAGTATGCTCGAACTTTCAAACAGGTATGGCATAACATGTTTTGTATATATGAAACCGAAATTTTTAAGCCCATTTGAATATTCAGAAAATTTCCATGCATATATACAAACTGTAAATAGGCAGCTAAAATACATAATAATTAATATATATTAGCTTAGCATTTTTGGCAAGAATAAAGAACTTTAATCCTACGCTGATAATAAATTAATATCACTGACTTCAGAAAGGCGTTGATTAATAATGTTATATATAGGTTCACATCAGGGTGCATAACTGGTAAGTCACTGTATTGCTTTCAAGGGAAAGGCAAAGGCACAGAAAAATAAAACTTCAATATCTCAGAAACAAAGCAAAAATGGACCTATCTTGATAGGAATTAGGTACATTTGTCTTATTTTTTGGAGTGTAGAATCTCCGTTTAAGCCATGGCATATGTTTTTCGAAACACCCTGTATCTCTTTAATTTGAAAACAATGGACGCTCTACCTGTACCTAGTATTGTATTATTTACGGAAGTAAAATATAGTTTTTAATCCATATAAACCTTATTCGAAAAGTAATGTATAAAGTAGAGAAGTTTTTAAATAATTTGCACCTTTAATGCATTATTAAGTTTTAAAAAATAAATTCCTATGAATGTACGATTGGGTTGAAATTTTTTCACAAATATAGTTTTTTTAGCTCGTCTTTTTATCTTATTAAATTATTTAACCTAATTTTTGTTACATAACTATGTAAACTAACGCAGGAAACTGAAATATTAAAGAAAGTTTTATTTTTTTATGTTAAAAATAAAATATCTCAAAAACTATTAGATCTCTAAATCAATTGTAAATGAATTCTACTAACCCACATTCAAAGGAATAAGCCGACTTGCCAGTCACCTCGTATATGTATTGTATAATAAAACGCCACTACAAAAAAAATGCAGATCTTGACTATAGATTGTATATGTCAAAAAGGGAAATTAACTTGGAAAATCTATACACAACCATTAAACTTCAGATGAATACCTTTTTCACTTACAATATAGTGACGTTGTGTATTTATTTCTTGTAAAGTATAACGTAATTAAAATAGCTTGCATGCAGTAAAACCAGAATTATTAAACATACCTTCTAATATTGAAATTAAATACTCCAATTCCCAACTTGCTAATAGCTCTTAACTTCTATTTCACAGTTCATAATGTTCATATACTTCTTTTTCAAGTGTAACTTTACAAATATAAATAATTTCATTATAATCAATATCTATGAACAAAGTGCAGCACACACAATTCGACGCGTAGTAGGTAAGGACATACCTTACCTACTACGCGTCGAATTGTGTGTGCTGCACTTTGTTCATAGATGTTGATTATAATGAAATAATTTATATGTCTTTGTTTGGCAAAGGCATAGCTTTGTACCTCCCACCACTGCGCGATTCACTTGTTCCAACATTAGAACACTTCACATTGAGATTAGCAAGTATTCGATCGAGGATAACAGTTATTGGATTAATAGTATGTATAATTCTTCCAGCAAAGTTGTTTGTAGTTTTATTTCAAGAGTAGTATTCTTATGTCATGAAAAACATTTAATTAAGAATTTACTTCAAGATGTCCTTAGACTATCTCTCACGGTTAACAGTACTCGAAAGAAGTGTACTATTAAGAGTATATTTAATACATACTTATACTTTGAAGGAATCAAACTTATATTGACATAAAAACTTACGATAATGAAACTCAAAAATATATCTGTTCTTGATTTACAATTGGTATATTATTGAAACAATAATAATTTATTATACCAAGTAATACTGTTCCAGTGACAAGTATAAAAAATTAAGAATAATCGATTACTTTGATATAGAATAGTTTTCTTTCCGTGTATGTTGCAAATTAATTTAAAATAAACTTTTCTATTATTATTGAATTATACGACCCAACTAATATTTGCTTCTAATGTACACTTTAACATGCTTCGCCAAGATTTTTTAAAATTAACTAATAAAAAATTAAAATACAGGAGATATTCGTGGTATAGACAGACAAAAACAGGACATACAGAAAACGTAAGCAAACACAACTGGAACGCAACATAAAGACACCAGAATTTATTATAAGGGTAAAAGGCAACATAAGTTAATTTTAAATTTATTGTGAGGCGCAAGGAAATTCTCTACATATCTCGTATTATACGATATAGATATTATTATATTAATTCAAGTATTAAATACTCAGATTATTCAATTATACAAGAGTCTACACAAAATAAGCTTGTAAAAACGTCTACGATTGCTCATGTTCATTAGTTGTCATGCAGATTTAGATATAATGATACAGTATGAGATATTACATATCGCATACAATAATTCTTTTTGAATTTAGTTTTTGTTGTTACTGATAATAAATTTTCATGTAAAGTAAGAATCAAGAAATACATAAGTCACAATTTGTCACAAAGGCATGCTGCCGACAAACGCAAATAGTCCATAAAAGGATTAGATCGTGCGATTTAGCTGGCCACTCAATACTCTCTATTCTTCTTATTCACCAGCTCATTTGGGGTAAACTTGTCAGATTCTTTGCCTAATAAAATGTAAATTCACGATTCGAACACCGAATCCCTGGCTTCTATGGAAGACATAGTGAGTGATAAGTGGATCCCTCTTTTGGTCAGTGCTACTACCAGTCAGACATCACTGATGTCTTAGTGACAGATAGCGATCTGCAAAACAGGTACTAAAAGCTTCGACCTTTAACCCGGGTGGGCTAAACTATATAGTGAATAAGATTTGCAGGAAACAACTAGTCAGCGGACAAAAGCCCCGACCTGCATTGAATTAAACCTGCAAACCTTGTTTGATAGCTAAGGTCATTTGTCAATTCTTCACTAGACTAGACCGGTTTCGAACTTTTTATGTTTTCGTCAGTATACCATTAGTAATGGAAAAGACAAATAATAATAGCAAACGAGGCTAGCCTAAAGCAGACTAAGCAAAACAGACATAGTGAGTGATAAGTGGATCCCTCTGGTGGTCAGTGCCACTACCAGTCAGACATTAGTCTGCTTTAGGCTAGCCTGGTTTGCTATTATTATTCGTCTTTTCCATTACTTATGGCATACTGACGAGAACATAAAAAGTTCGAAACCGGTCTATGTCTAGTGAGGAATTGACAAATGATCTTTTTTACCAAACAAGATTTGCAGGTTTAATTCAATGCAGGTCGGGGCTTTATCTGCTGAGTAGTTGTTTCCTGCAAATCTTATTCAGTATATAGTTTAGCCCACCCGGGTTAGAGGTCGAAGTTCATGATACCTGCTTTGCAGGTCGCTATCAGTCACTAAGACATCGGTAATGTCTGACTGGTAGTAGCACTGACCACCAGAGGGATCCACTTATCACTCATTATGTCTGTTTTGCGTCGGCTGCTCTAGGCTAGCCTGGTTTGCTATTATTATTTGTCTATTCCATTACTTATGGCATACTGACAAGAACATAAAAAAGTTTAAAACCGGTTTATGTCTAGTGAGGAATTGACAAATGATCTTAGTTACCAAACAAGATTTTGAGGTTTAATTCAAGACAGGTCGGGGCTTTTGTCCGCTGAGTAGTTGTTCTATGGAAGAGCATTTACATGTTTTATACATTTTTCTATGTAGCTATATAAAGCTTTAAAACGATCAAGAATTCGCAGTTACACACGAAACAGCAAATGTTGGGCCATAAATTACATGTTTATTGTGTCCCATGACAACAAATCTCGGACAGATCAAACAACAACACATATTTATTATTATAATCATCTTAAATCACTAAAAAATTAGACAATATACTCCATAACTGTTCAGTGTTCAAATCGTAGAAGATTCAATAAATAAAAGGTAAACGCGAATACTTTTAGGGAAAACTTTTTTATTACACACACATATAAGATTCATACATGACACTACATTGCTTCAACATTGCAACACTTAAAGTAACTAAATTAAAAAGAGGTTTGTCAACTTCATAAATAGACTGCGCGTTCACCAATTGCACTGTTTAGATAAAACATTTGTTGTTTACTTTATTTCAACAATAACTTTGCTATTTGTGGTATCTTCTAGTGAGAAAAATATCTTTAAATATAGTCTAAACTATTTAATTAATTTAACCTCAAGTTCAAATTAGTAAGATATCTATTGTTATGTAAAACACGAATTATATATTTATCTTTATTTTAATTGTTCCAAGGCTGTACATTATTTTGTAATTAGGGATATTTTACATTACTAGGTTTGTTAGCACCGTTAGTACACAAAATAAAGTTTAAAAGCCAAAATACTAAATTAGAAAGGAGATCATATCTCAAAATTCAACGACCATTAATTTTTGTTCTCACTGTTATCTCTATTTGCTTTATCATGCCTATATACATTTGGTAATCATGGTAATTTCAAACCGAATTAGAGCACTTGCGTTTAACTGAATTAATTAACTAAATAATGATCTCAATTATAAATAAATTTATTAAATACCCACCTATTGGTGATTAATTATAACTTTCACTTTCTAAGTTAATTTAAACGATATTGAATGGATATTGGAATTTATATTATATACAGTGTGGAAATTAAGTAACGCATAAATTCAGTAATTCCGTTGATATTAATTTTTTTGGAAAAAATCTCGAAGGGGTATAGCGATTTTAACTTCAGCAAATATTTTCAGTTTATTTTCAGTTTCTTATGTCATTTATTTTTTTAAGTTATGACGTCATCGACTTTTTTTTAAATAACAACCTGTATTTTCTATTATTGATTTTGGTAGTAATTTTTATTCCGGTTCCGACCGTATAAAATTTTCAATATGTTATTATTTGAAGAAAATCGAGAAAAACAGTCTTAAAGTTCAAATAATAAAAATCCCAGCCAGATGGATAGGGAGAAGAAGTCAGATAGAATGACCGCCTAGGTCTCCTGATCTAACGCCATTAGACTTCTTTTTTATGGGGTACTTAAAAGTAAAGTGTACAACAATCGACCCAATAATTTAGACGATCTCAGGCAAAGAATTCAACATGAGATTAGGTTAATATCGCCTCAAACTATGCAGAATGTGAGAAATGAATTTTATAATTGTCTTGGGTATTGTTAAATGGTACAGGGTCATGAATTTGAACATTTAGTGTAAAAGTAACTTAACAACTGTTATTTCTTTGCTTATTTTTGTGTTTGATGATATCATTAGAGTTTTTTTCTGGTTAATCAATTTAGTTTCTTTTTATACTAATGTTTGCCCCACGAAGTTATCGTTATTACTAACTTTGAATTGAGCAGATAATAAATTTCTAGTTCGATTTTTCAACTATTTGTATAATTTCAAAATAAAAACGTGTGCCGTCAATAACTTTCCGTCAAACTTAGGCAATTAGATAAATTTTCCCAATTTAATGAATTTTTGTTATTTGAACTTTAAGACTGTTTTTCTCGATTTTTTTCAAATAATAACATATTGAAAATTTTATACGGTCGGAACCGGAATAAAAACTACTACCAAAATCAATAATAAGAAATATAGGTTGTCATTTAAAAAAAGTCGGTGACGTCATAACTTAAATAATAAATGACATAAGAAACTGAAAATAGACTGAAAATATTTGCTGAAGTTAAAAATAGCTATACCCCTTCGAGATTTTTTCCAAAAAATTAATAACAACGGAATTATTGAATTTATGCGTTACATAATTTCCACACTGTACATATAATTGAAATAATAATAATCATAAGATTATTGATACTGCCATATTTTACATGTACATTTTAGCAACTAACATGCACAGAATATTAGAGTATTTTATAACACAAAACAAAAAAAGAATATTACAAAAATTATGTCTGGCCTAATGTGCCAGAATGATAAAACGTCAAGACGTAATCGAATTATTCAATTAGGAATTATAATTTCGACAAATTCTGATCTTGGAATGCCTTATGGTGTTAGTGTTGTTTTATCGCAGAAATGCTGTCCTTCTGTTATACCGATAATGGTATATGATTCAATGAGCATGTAATGATGGTTATTGTTCACAAGGGTGAACTGAATAATAGCACATGCGAGTAGAATATTATACTTTATCCACAAATATTAAGTAATAACAATTTTTGGTAAAATAGCGCAAAAAAAATTCTGACGTTTGACTTTGATATTTCAAATCTAACAGCAATTTCGCACTTTGACTAACATGTCACAGCATACTCAATGTTTAATAAAACATTTGAGAACTAGTAAATAATGATATCATTATTCACTAGTGAATATTGGATAGCATTATCCATATACATAATGGATACATTATTTAATAGTCATTGATGGATATTATTACTGTTTCGATTCTAGAATAAAATATGTTGGTATAAAAACTTTTAATCCAACACACTTTTGCGATTTTTTTTTTTGTATCAAGCATATAAGTTAAGTGAAATCATCTATCGTCTAACTCTGTTACTAAAATGTTTGTTTTCATTACAATATTTTAATTATTCATTAAAAATCAATGCATTAAATTTCAAATATTACTGTTTTTACAGTTAGCCATGAGACACCAATGTATACACTGAATACTGCACTCGAAGCATATTTTGCCAACTAAGTTGGCATAGTAAGGAGATGATCAATTTTAAAATCATCCCTATATGATGCCAACTTAGTCAGCAAAACGCTCTCAATTTTTTGGTTTTAGTAGATATCTTGTCAGTATTAGTGTCACATAAAATGTTCCAACACACTTCATGGACGGTTAGCCCCGTAGGTTTCTTGCTGTGACTGATTATACGGTAAAACCATTGCAAAAATGAGTTCTCCTATTTTCTGATTCTTCTTCACATATAAAATCTGGCGCTGCCTGGCAAGTTAGCTATCGAAGAAACCACATCACTTCGCCAAATCTGAAATTTTATTAGTGAAAATTGTCCTTAGCCGTCATTTTTGTACTTGCACTCTGAAATGTGGCTCTATCTTCGGGAACCACATTTACGACTTGTTTGACACTGCTGAAAACAAAAAGCGTTTCTCGGCGTCGTGTTACGGTTCCATCACTTAACATATTCTGTATTACTCCTGTGGAAAGTATTATGTCATTTGGTGTTCACCAATATTTTATGACATAAACAAAAGAAAACGTTTAAAATTATGCTCTGAAAATATTAGTGAAGAAAATGCTCACTTGGTATTTATTTTGTTATGGATTTTGCAAGCATCATCAGCTTCTATAATTCTTTCAGAAGCAGTGAAATACAGTTTTATTATTTCTTTCTCAATTTTAGTTTTTTTTTTTTGAATACTTATATAGAGGTGAAATATGTATAACCACTTCTTGTAAAATTAGATTCCATAATCGATTTTCTGGTTGAACTGATGAAAATATTAATAACAAAAGATTGAGAATTTGATAACTAATTTTAGAGTTAAGGAGAAAAAATGAAAAATCGTGCTTAAAGAACTACTTTTTTAACGAAATGTTAGTTTAGGTTTAGCATTGAACCTAAAGAAACTGGACCTACATGGTGTTTATTTTGGACACCGTGTATACATAACTACACTAAATTTTCGGATATCAAATTAAATTTTTCAGCTTCTCAAATTACGATAAACAAGAAATTATTTTATTCTGATCACTCACAGTTTTGAACAATTGAGGGCGGTCAAAGGTGTCAGATTAATCTATTTTTATTAAATTGTATAATTTTTTAAACGACTTCCCATCATTTTTTTTTTTTCATTAATACAACTCTTGTCTGATACTAAAATCGTGTCAATGATAATATCAGAAGTTCAGTCAGTCATTATTTTTACATTAAAAATCATCATAATAGTATTAAGTATTATACTAATGATATACCTACATTTATAAACATATTTTCCATTTGAGAAATTAGAAAATATTACAAGCATTAGGTACTTAATTTTATACATAGCAGCGTTTTCTCAATTTGGAAAGTGTCGGTACAATTATCACAATAATTAGTATTAAAAGAAATGCTGTCTACTATTTATTATATCATAAATAATAACACGGTTTTGCATACATTTAACATAGTTCACGCTCTCTAATACGAAATAATTATCGTAAATTTGTTGCAAATTAAATGATTTTATAATTTTATTTCAGATCTAGGCAATACCTAATATATGCAGCGTGGGAAAGAAACTCAAATGAATTCGATGTCATTTTAATAAATTGCATTCACAAAATAATTTGCAACGACTGACACGAAAATAATTTTTTTTAATTGTAATTTTTCTTGCGATGTTGTTATTTTTTACTTCGTGACTTGTTTAAAATTGGCTGTGGCTCTAATTCTCTTAGTTTATGGGAACTTTTTTCTTATTTTTAGTAGTTGAATTTGCTAGCGAATTATTGCATGTTAATTTTGAGACACCCTATATAACAAACTACACTTTATTTTTATCTACTATCGACTCCTGAAGTACTGCCCTATAATTACGAATCACCCTGTATAAGAAAACTTTGTTGAATTGTGTGGGAAATTAGCCAGTGCATATGATTCATGGTGACATTAGCCGGCTAATGTTGACATAAAAACTTAACCAAAGACTAAAAGCACTCACAGTATTTTTGCCAGTAGGACACAAAATTTTAGCTTAAAGTAGCCCTGGAATGGTTGGAACCTTTGTTGCGAAGATAATACTGACGTAGTTTTCCACGAAATACCAAAACATTATATACTGCACTCGACGCGCGTTTCGCCAACCAAGTTAGCATCACCTGGAGATGATTAAAACGAAACTTATGCTAACAATCTACCCTATTTATACTTAAACTATTGTCATGGTTCACCGAAGCGTCACAGTTCAGTGAACCGTGACTCACTTACCAATAAAGCGGGCTATTTGGGATAGGCCCACTGTCACTATTCATACTATTCTTACACTTTATGATTTCCAAGCTTTCAAATGCATCCAGCTGTCTAAGTATTTGTTACATTCCTAATTAATTTTAAATTGCTAATAACTATTTTATGGTTGTTTTCAAAAGCATGTTGGGCTACACTAGACTTATCTGTTCTACCATATTTGAGATGGGCCATATGCTCTTTGAATCTAGTTTGAATTGATCGTCTAGTCTGTCCAACATATTTTTGATTACAGTTCTTACAGCTAATTTCGTAAATTCCCGACTTTTCCTTTGTTTCAGTTTTGTCTTTTGGATTGCCTAAAAGTTGTTGTAGTTTGTTTCTCGATGAATAAACCACTGTCATACCTACATCTTTAAAAATCTTACCAATACCACGGGTGAATCGAAGATTGAATGGAATCGATACAAATTTCGGATTTTCTCTTTCATTTTGAAAGGTCGAGGCATTTTGAAGCGACTCTTTAAACTTTTGTTTCCTAATTATTTTATCAATTAAACTTACAGAATATCCATTACTCGCAGCTATATCCTTAATCAATGCCTTTTCTTTTTCAAACCTCTCCTTACTGAGGAGAAAGCTTAATAGACGATGGACTAGAAAATTAAAACTCGCCATTTTGTGTTAAGCACAATGGTGAGAGTCCTTAGGGATATATCTTAGAGTACTTCTTTTCTGTAAATATCAAATCGAACTTATTTTCACTATTTATAATTACTAGTATATCTAAAAATGGTAGTTCAGAGTAGTCTAGAAAATATCATGTATACAAATTTTTCTACAGATTGCCAAGCAATATTCGTCCTCGATATGTCCTAGGCTTTTCGTCGTAGCTATAACACAGTGCTGGTCAGATTAGACAAAAATACAGCAATTAAATTTAAATGAATACAATGTAATTATTACGATTAGAAATATTATAATGTTGTTAATCTGAATCTCAGTTTAAACATTGCACGGTCGTTGATTCTGAATTAACTGAACTAGTTTTCCCTCGAAGTCATATGTGGGTGGTACAGTTGCATAAATTAGTGAAAGTATACAGTAGTAACTTGTTTCCGTTAAGCTATAAAACAAATACACAGAATTTCCTGTTCCTTTCACGCTTATTTCAACTTATCTTAAGCACATATTTTTTAGATTTATGGCCAATAACCCTATGTGTAATAAAACGTCCATGCCGCATACTTTTAGATGTAATAAAAAGTAAATACTTACTACCAAACAATCAAAATCAAATTATTGTATTATATTACTCACATAAGTGTTATTGACCTCATAAATTTACAACCGTTAATGTCTTAATTTAATACAAAACATTTTGCAACAAATTCTTAACAATCTTTTAGTAACCGTTTAAAATTAAACAAATATTTGTGATATTATTTTTTGTTGTCATTATTGCACACAGCTTTAAACTATTTTGTGTTGGAAATAATTCATAAATAATGTAAAATTACCAATTTTAAAATCGATATTACTATAAATATAAAATAAACCTCTAGAGCAAAAATTGAGATAATTAAAATAAATATACAGGGTGTCTAAAATATAAAACGTGTCAATAATTCATATGGTATTTAAAGCAATAAATAAGAAAATATGTTAGTCACTAAATGATATATTGATTATCCCACTCCATCTCTCCTAGTTTGTAGTGGTTTAAACTGCATTTTGACGGAACATCTACCATCTTAAGGTTGATATTTGTTTAGTTGGCCTTCTTGCTACTCGAAAGTTAACCGAGAATAACTCCAATTCAAGTAAGGAATAATATCAATCCTGAATGTTTCTGATGTGAATATATTGAAATTTCATTTACAACTAGGGTCCCTCTTAAGACCAATAAACAAATTTCAAATGACAGTAAATGTAGGTCAAAAGTATTTTCAAATAGAATAGGGCTTTTTTGAAATTTAGAAATTATTGTTCGGAGGAATTTTTTTGTTCAAACTAGTTTTACTTTTTTGTTTTTAAACTTGAAATAATCATAACTTAAATACCATTCAATAGCAAATATTGTATCTTCTAAAATTGCCCGGAGTGTTTAAAAACAGTTGTTGGTGAAACAAAAACAAATAAGGAAATAATTTCTGATGAAGCATTACAAGTACAATTAACTGCTCAATTTATATTGTCAATACAATTTGTTTTACACTTCTATAAATTATACTCATTAAATATGTTCATCTTTCTTGGATTTATTTCCAATTTCAAACAACGAAGGCCCAGCGTAATTGTAAGTACCTGATATTAGTAATTATATCATGTATTTGTAAAACAGAAACTCTATTAATAAATTGTTTGTATTTAACCGATCAATATTTTACTGCATTTGTCAAGTAAAAAAAATGAAGTTTTACCAGTAAACAATGATTTTCGCACAGTATTACATCGCCAATAAAGTAGTCTACTCTGATAATTGAAAAAATTATTTGATCAGTAAGTATGCTATGTGACCAGTTTGTTTTTAATTCAATTAGTGTTATTTGATCGAGGATTTAATTCTGTTTGAATATGCAATATAAAAGAAATTATCAGTATTTTATGGCCAGTAAATAATAACAGTTTGCCAGTAAAACTGTATATTAGCCTAAAGAAATAATACAAGAATTTATAACTGAAATATTTTAATAAAAAAAATAAAACATTCTTATGGCAAAAAAAAAAAGAAAAATAGGATTTCTAGGCCACGAAAATCCTGCAAACGACATATCACACGATATTTTCCATACAGCCCTCCTGCACTCCCTTTCAACACCACCTGGTTCTACTTTACATAATTAGGCTCGATGCACATGAATGAAAGCAAAATAGAACGGCAGCAGAAGCCCGTTTTAATAAACAGCATCTCACTATTAGGTGTACCCAGTGTCGTCAATTTTGCATTTTTTTCTTTAAAACTTGCAATCCAAGATACACTATGCAAAAATCACTGCATTTTCTTCACAGAGTGTCCGCAATAGAACATAGATTTCTGCGGCAAATATGCGACCGCCGCGCGGCTGTCGTTATTTCGCTCGCGTGCACCGAGCCTTAATAGTAAAACTGCATTTTTTGACCACAATATCTCCGAAAACGACATATTACACGATATTTTCAATTTAATCGCCACAACCCCCCCCCCCCACCCACCACTATTAAAATACGGTATATCTCTCACAGAATTCTTTTTTATTGCTACCGGTTCCGTTATTTACGGTTTATTTCAATATTCGGGTAACAATACTGTAATAATAGGAGTGTGTAGATATGAAACGGTTTTTGATAAGTTGCTGTGGAAAAATAATTGATGTAACATTAGTCAAAAAGCGATGTATTTCTAATTTAATGTCGACAGTTTCATGTACCGTGGCTAATTGGCCAGTTAATCAACAAATCCTGGCAGTAAAGTCTTATATTTTGCCCGAATTTGTTGTACAGACGCTGATACGTTTTCTTCGTGAATGCTTGGACAGACTCCGCCAAGAGATGCTATTGTGAGAGATTTTAACGAAAGAGACAGCGTAAGATCAAAATTTGCTGGTGGTACTCGATACTCGTACAATTCATACACCAAAAACACTCAGTTGAATTGCAGATTTCAGAGCGAAATTTGCAATGCATTTTGCACCTGGAATTAAGATTCCACCCGTGTGAAATACAGATTATACAGCAATCAACTGATAATAACAATATTCAACATCTTAATTACTGCAGACAATTTTTAGGAATGTTGTTAACGATGCAGACGTTCTTAATAAATTGATCACTGGGTACGTTAACAAACAAAATTCTCATTATTAGGTACAACACAATCCAAGAGAGCTGCATGAAAAACCTCTTCATGATCAAAAGGTGACGGTATAGTGTGGGGTATCGACTTTTGGTGTAACTGAACCAAATTTATTCGGGGAAAACGATCACGATGTTACAATCAATTAAAATATTGGTGCATGTGGAGCTGCAACGAATAAGACGAAATAATGCATGGTTCAACCAGATGGTGCCACTGCTCATGCAGCCAGGCAGACTACGGATGTTGTAAAACATCGCACATTTTCTCTTCGCTTATAGTTTCAAGGTTTGCAGCATTGCGTGGCCAGCAAGATCGCTGGATTTAACACCTAATTTTCTTTTGAGGCTTTTTGAAGTCAAAAGTTGACCAGATACGTCCTCAAACAATTCAAAACTCAAAGATATGATTCGCGAAGAGGTAAACTTGATCAATGACAATGAACATTTCCTTCCGCACGTTATACTGAATTTAAGATGCAGTTTTGTAATAAATTTACCAAAATATATTTTTAGTTTCATTGGAAATTTTTTCAAATATATTGTTCCCTCAGAGCAAGGTATCACAAATGTCATGCATAAGTATAATAAATTAATGTAGTATAATATACAGGGTGTAAATTAAGTACGTTAAAATATTTCAAAATGGTAGCTAATTTTAAGAATACAAAATCACATAGGCAAGTGCTCAAAAATTTTTCGTGCTGAAGACACGGGGTTTTAAAATTGCTAAAAAAATAGCAACTTTTTTTATATTATCATTATTAGTGCCGCTATTTAAACTAAATTTGGCACGCAGTACACTTAGATAGGATGTGATTGTATCACCCTCTACAATTAACCAGTGGCGGAGGTGTGTGTAATCAGTACCATAATTTTGAAAAAAAAAAGGTAGTAACGTCTTGTAGAAAATTCGCAAATTTTTACGAATTATGACATTTGTCCAACTGAGCAAAATAAATATGTAATTAAGACGACAAAAACAAAACAACCAGAGATTGTCTAGTTTAATAAAATTGTTATTTTTGCAATAACAGCGGAATAAATTGGAAAAAAATTGCTGAGACACTGCAAAAAAATTTAAGATACAATTATTTTCTATAATTGAATGACTTGTCTTGATGATCGCTTTCAATTTGTTAAAGGACGTTACTACGATTTTATCTAATTTATGGTACTGATTAACCATATGTCCGCCACTGATTAATTGTAGAGTGTGATACAATCATATTTTAGGGCATTCTAACTTAGCGTATTTCGTATCTAATGTGGTCCAAATAGCTGACACATTATTTTGATCATCTTCTGATTTAAAATAATTATTAATTAGAAAATTATTGTAAATAAAAAATATTTTTTTGTCATTAAATTGCATGCTTTATTACGAAACGCGATAATTTAAATTGCTCTACATTAGTTGAAAACATTGTGCAATTATTTTTGTAGAGGTATGTAGTTATTTTCCATTATTTTATACCTGTCCTGTATTGTAATATTAAAATACAAATGACAAAACGATGGCTACAACCAAAATTTATACTATTTACACGTGTATATCACTACACATCACAACTATCGATTTTAAGAAAAAATATGTTAGTACCAGTTATGAGACATCTGTGTGATGACACTCAGCCATTTTCACTTCCTAAAAATATACAGGGTGGCTAAAAAAGAATTTTTAAATTTACAACTTTTTGATTCAAATGAAACTATGTGATGTAGGATTGAAACACGAACATTTTTTTACGTACATACCTATGGCTATTTGTGACCATTTTCAATTTATTGAACAATAACTGCAAAATTCAGCAATAAAAATTAAAAATGACGATTTTTTTCAAGTAAATCAAGAGAAGGTATTATAATAAGCGTGTTACATGATGCCCATAAAAACATCACACCAACAACAATCCCAAATTTGAAGGATAATAAATGCTTTTAGCAATATCACACCGGCAATTTTATGAACAGTAGAAACCTCATTCTAAAGACGCATAGAAATCTGCGTCAATCAAAATGGGCAAGACGTGGAGCACTTTTTATAATATCTTCCCTTGAATTACAAAAAAAATGTATTTTTAATTTTTATTGCTGAATTTTGCATTATTCAATAAATCGAAAATGGTTACAAATAGCCATAGGGAATGTACGTGCAAAAAAATTTTCGTATTTCAATTCTACATCACATCGTGCAAAAATATATATTACATATATTTGAAAAAATTGAGAAAATTCAGTTCAAGTAGTTGTAAATTTAAAAATCTTTCTTGGTCACCCACTACACTTTTAGGAAGTGAAAATTGCTGAGTGTCATCACACAAATGTCTCATAACTGGTACTAACATATTTTTTCTTATAATCGATAATTGTGACTGTAGTGATTTTTTTAATATACACGTATGTGGCATAATTTCAACAAAAAAAAAATCATTACATCTAAGTGGTTGGGAGAGAGTCAATAATAATACAGGAGTGGAAGGAGGCCACAAAGAGGTTTAAAAAAATGTTCTGATATACATGGTATTATACTTAAAAAAATGTTAGTTGACCCTGTAGAATCGTTTTGGCTCACGCTGTATATTCGAAAATAATTTCCGGTTTTAGACTTCTTTGTCTAGTTTATTTATGTTTTTGAATCAAGTTTCTAGCCATCATAGAACTCGACATATCAAAGTCAGACGCACTATTGCTCCACCCTGTATATTACAGAATTAGCCATTACATATTTTATCTTGTTTCAAATATCACTCACGTAGATCCATAGGCATTATACAAATCGGCGATAAATTATTCCAAAAATAAATTTTTATTAGTTAAAATTTCCTAAATTATGGAACAACGAATTCGTAGCAAGTAATAATTTACTTTCGTTTCAGCCAAATCCCTCCTACCAATTTGGGTTTGACGTAAAGGACGATCTGTACACTAACTACCAGAACAGAAAGGAACAAAGGGATGGAAACAAAATTACAGGAAGTTATTCAGTGGTAGACTCGGATGGATTCATTCGAACTGTTTCATACACGGCTGATCCCAAAGAAGGATTTAAAGCAGAGGTGAGTTTCAGTTTTGCATTTCTAACAAAATATAAAGCTTTTGTGAGATATTCGGCGATTACATATATTAAGAATTGTATAACAAAAAGTAATCATGTGTTACAATAATGATTTTGTTAAAATAATGAACACTTATGGTCTAAGATCAATCCATCACAAACAGCAAACTAATCATTTAACTTTAGTATCTATTAATTTATTAGTTCTTGTTCTTTAACAGCATAATATCTTTATTGCACTACTGGGCGTAAAATGTTACATGTTAGATTTAAAGATAGCATATTTTTTGCCCTAGATAGTAAAGTGGACAAAAAAGATAAATGTTTTTGTCAATTTGAATTAATAATTAAAACTAACTAGGTAATGTGATCAATAAAAAGCTTCCGTTAGTGCAAAGAAATTGTATACACCTTGAAATCATCTCCTGTGTCGTATACGACAGGTTCGTAACACGACACCGAAGGATTCTCTTCTCGTACACAAAAAATTCTATGTGAAATGTTTAACATTTCAGTATAAAGGAAATAGTTAAGGTGCCTGTCGGGAAAAATTTTGCTGATACATACTTGTGATTAATTAATAAGTACTTTTGTAAAAAATAATCACGGGAAATCTGTAGCTATACTTGTATATAAACAGTGAAAATAATTGCAATTTAAATACATAAAAATGTACAGCCTAGTAATAGTAGCACTCCAGCGTTGGCTATTTTTATCTTAACAACAATTTACTTAAATTCTGAGAGTTCATCAATCCCATAAATTTTGGTTAAGGTGCCCGTCGGGAAAAATTTTGCCGAGACATACTCTCTCCAAACTTCGTGTATGGCTTCATTGGACCTAGTCTGACAGCATTTTCCTCTATCATTTTTTTTTGTTTTTGGGGCGTTTTCCCGCTAGATTTTCCGAAACATGTCATTTTGACGGCATATAAAAAATGTATAGATACTGTTATTTTTCCAAGTAGAATAGCTTAAAAACGTGAATTGAAACGTGAAAAAATAATTGTCTGACAATAAATGTGGGTCATTGGGCGTGTCCGCTATCTCGAACATGTCGGAAAAACGACTATAAGAAAATTTATTAATAACCAGCTGATTTTCGCTGTATTAATTTATTAAAACATACAAAAACAAGTTTTCATATTGTCTGACGAAAATTATTTTCCGATTTCCCAGTCTGACGCGTCAAAGTTGTCGGTTTCATGACAGCAAAAAATTTATTCATAACATTTTTTTACAAATTTTTTTGATTTTTAAATAAAATTTATAATACGATTAAAAAATTGTCTGACGGTGAAATAAAGCCTTTTAGCTGGAAATGTTAAATAAAAGGTTTTTCTATGTGGCTGTAAAGCTACGCTTGGATGTTACATTCATATGTATACAGTGTGGAAATTAAGTAACGCATAAATTCAGGAATTCCGTTGATATTAATTTTTTTGGAAAAAAATTTCGAAGGGGTATAGCGATTTTGACTTCAGCAAATATTTTCAGTTTATTTTCAGTTTCTTATGTCATTTATTTTTTTAAGTTATGACGTCATCGACTTTTTTTTAAATGACAAACTATATTTTTTATTATTGATTTTGGTAGTAGTTTTTATTCCGGTTCCGATCGTATAAAATTTTCGATGTTATTATTTGAAAAAATCGAGAAAAACAGTCTTAAACTTCAAATAACAAAAATTCATTAAATTGGGAAAATTTATCTAGTTGCCGGTGTATCACATTAGTTCGATTTTTCAACTATTTGTATAATTTCAAAATAAAAACGAATGTGCCATCGATAACTTTCCGTCAAACTTAGGCAACTAGATAAATTTTCCCAATAATGAATTTTTGTTATTTGAACTTTAAGACTGTCTTTCTCGATTTTTTTCAAATATAACATATTGAAAATTTTATACGGTCAGAACCGGAATAAAAACTACTACCAAAATCAATAATGAAAAATATAGGTTGTCATTTAAAAAAGAAGTCGATGACGTCATAACTTAAAAAATAAATGACATAAGAAACTGAAAATAGACTGAAAATATTTGCTGAAGTTAAAATCGCTATACCCCTTCGAGATTTTTTTCCAAAAAAATTAATATCAACGGAATTACTGAATTTATGCGTTGCTTAATTTCCACACTGTATATTGAGGCTATATTTATAAATAACAAGCTGATTATTTCAATATAGTTTGGGCCCTGGATGAAAATTTTCGGACTAGTAGTACCGGAGATATAGCGATTTTAAACGTACTAAAAGACAATGTTTCGCTACTTTTTTTCTACAAAAAGTTTTACGTATTTTTCAATATTATCGAACTTAAAACTTGGGTAAGTCGAATTCAGACAGTCTAAAAGAGTTCAAAAAATTCAAAATAAAGATTATAAAATAAGTAAGTTGAAATACCGTATCTTTTTTAACTGTCTTCTCGACTAAACGAAATTTCATTTTTTTATCGCCCTAACTTCGACGGCCGCTATTGGAAAATTATGTTTTTTTTTTCAGACTCTCGTTATGCCCCACTGTATTTGTCAGACACTTATACCACAAATTAAATACCTATTTTCTGCATATAATTTTCCAATGTCTGAAGGTTATGAATAAATTTTTTGCTGTCATGAAATCGACAACTTTGACGCGTCAGACTGGGAAATCGGAAAATAATTTTCGTCAGACAATATGAAAACTTGTTTTTGTATGTTTTAATAAATTAATACAGCGAAAATCAGCTGGTTATTAATAAATTTTCTTATAATCGTTTTTCCGACATGTTCGAGATAGCGGACACGCCCAATGACCCACATTTATTGTCAGACAAATATTTTTTCACGTTTCAATTCACGTTTTTAAGCTATTCTACTTGGAAAAATAACAGCATCTATACATTTTTTATATGCCGTCAAAATGACATGTTTCGGAAAATCTAGCGGGAAAACGCCCCAAAAACAAAAAAAATGATAGAGGAAAATGCTGTCAGACTCGGTCCAATGAAGCCATACACGAAGTTTGGAGAGAGTATGTATCAGCAAAATTTTTCCCGACGGGCACCTTAACCAAAATTTATGGGATTGATGAACTTTCAGAATTTAAGTAAATTGTTGTTTAGATAAAAATAGGCAACGCTGGAGTGCTACTATTACTAGGCTGTACATTTTTATGTATTTAAATTGCAATTGTCACTGTTATGCTATATAGCTACAGATTTCCCTTGATTCTTTTTTTACAAAAGTACTTATTAATTAATCACTAAATCTAAACATTCAATTAAAACCTTAATACGAATTTTACGCCACTTGAATTTATTACATATATAGTTGTTCTTACGTAAGACTAATGCGGTTTACTGCAGTTTAGTTTCTAACGATTTATCCAATAAAATTTCATATCGATTTTAAAATGCCATTACAAATTCCGTTAACTTCTGAACAATATATTTACAAGACCGCATTGAATGGAATGAAAGTTTGTTAGATTTGTTCTTTTGTTGCATAACAGCCCTATTTAACTAGAATGTCAGGTTTCTTTTGCAATCCGTATATCATTTGATTTTTAATAAAATCTTATTAATCTCGGATGTAAATCGACATTTGATTTTAGTAATGAACTTCTCAATACTAAGCCGATTTTTAGTCAATAATGAAATGTTAAAATAAAGTCGTTGAATTTAATTTAAAAGATTAAAATGTAGAATAAACAATGAAAGAAAAATTTCACATGTATTTTAATATACTAAATATACAGCGTGGCACAATTTTAACTGGCATAACTTTGACAATCGATAAAACTCATTAAAATAATAGGGGTGTTTCATGTAACAAAGTGCCTAAAATGTATCGTTAATGACATACAGGGCGTTAAATTTTCAATTGTTTTACTTAACTCCCGAAAAAAGTACAATGTCAACTTTGAATTTATTACAAATACTTAGTATGCCAAGAGCAATGTTATAGTCTATTATCGAGGTGACTGTTTTTTCTGTACCATAAGCCCTTTTACTCATGCTATATTTTTGCCAATACGCCACTGATTATTATTAGTAAGCTGACTGTGCCGCCGCTATGTTACTAAACATATTTTATTCTTACAAAATTTCGATATGTGACTTCATTTTGAAGTTATGGAGCAAAATTTAATTTTCTGCACATGCTGTTGTGGATTTTGGGTAAATGAATAACTAAGAGACAATTCTTAGTAAAAGTCATTAAAATATTAAATTTTTGGATGATTCTGTATATCAGAAGAAGAATAATGAAGTATTTGTTAAAATTTTCACCATACAGTTTGGCATATCTACCCAGTTTGACGGCAGCTTTTATTCAAAAAAAAAATCTTAACCATTATTTTGATACTTTAATGAAACGAGAAAGTTTTATGTGAATACAGAACACCACTTGAACTTAATGTTAATATAGATTATATAAAGGGTGTTTCAATAAGAGCGCAATATTTCAAGGTTCAATAAAACATGGTTTTCTGTAGCAAAGTATTGAAATATTTATTGAGTTATAATGTAGACATTTGGGAGTTATATATGGAACAACACACCTGGTAAATGGCCACCACGGCTTTGCTGGCACATGCGTACTATCTTGGCGAAATTTTGATTAACGGTGTTGCATACATGTGGCGGTATTTCGTTGAAATAGCGTCTAATTTCGGCCTTCAATGCTTCGTTGGTCGCGGGCTTGTTAGCATAAACCTGTGACTTTAGATAACTCCGCAGCCAAAAGTCCAAAGGTGTTAAATCGCAAGATCGTGGCGGTCAATTCTGGTCATCAAACCGAGAGATGACACGACCAGGAAAAGACTCGTGCAAGACCGTCAACGTTTCACGGGTGGTATGGCAAGTGGCACCGTCCTGCTGAAACCACATGTCGTCGAGAGCAATATCTTTCAACTGATGCACAAACAACTGGATTATCATCGAACGATAACGTTCGCCATTCACCGTTACTGCATTACTTGCCTCGTCTTCGAAGAAAAACGGCCCAATGATTACTCCAGACCACAATGCACACCAAACAGTGACACGTTTTGAATGCATTGCTTTCTCATGAATCATTCGTAGATTTTCTGAGCCCCAAATACGGCAGTTTTGCCTATTAACGAAACCATCGAGGTGAAAATGGGTCTCATCACTGAAAATGATTTTGTCCGCAAAATCGGCATTCACTTCTTGTTGTTCAAGGATCCAATTTGTGAACTCTCTTCGCTGTGCATGGTCTGTTGGCAGAAGTTGTTGAGTCAACTGGACTTTGTAGGCATGGAGATGCAAATCTTTAGTGAGAATGAGTGGCTGTTGTAACGTCCAATTCTTGTACACGATGACGAATCGACGTCCCTGGACTCTCGGCCACGCTCTCGCGAACTGCCGTGATGTTTTGTTCTGAATAACCTCTACGAGCTCGTGTCGTGTGTTTCACATCACTAACCGAACCAGTACTTTCTAATTTTTCGATTAATCTTTTCACAGTAGATGAGTGAGGAACATTATTTCGACCGAAAATTGGACGCACTTTACTAATCATGGCAATCACACTTTCACCATTTTGATAATAATGTTTAACAATCTGGACGCGTTGTTCTATCATGTCATGTTCCACGTTTGCACTCTTATTGAAACACCTTTGTCTATTTGCTTCAATGCCATTCTGGCATCGATTTATCAAACAATTTATTGAATACGTTAACTGTAATTCGTTTTTCCTAAGTATGATTTTGCATATGGAAAATTAACTTTAATTTTTTTGCGACTGTAGTTCATAAACTTTTTTCTTCAAATAAACCCAAATGAAGTATCCAAAAGATTCAAGTCTGACGATATTGGTGGCCAATGTACAGAACCTGTCTCAGATGGCCATTCTTGAACATTGGCCTTGCTAGTTCTATCAATCCAGTGCTGTAGATAATTTATGTAGAGCTATTCACGAATTTGGTGTGCACAATGAGCTGGAGCACCACCCATTTGTATCCAGGCTCCTAAACTCACGGCAGGAGGAACTTCTTCCAAAAATTCATACAAATTATTCACAAGAATTTCGTGAAATAAGACACCATTAAATCGAAGGAAGTAAAGTATGATGTCCGCAAAGTATGTTAATAATGCCCATTTTACGTTAACACTGAACTCCTATTGAAATGATGAAGGTCTTATTACGCAAGATTTTAATGTGTCCAAACGTATATATTATGGTAATTTACTAAGCCCGCTGTCGAAAAATGTACCTCATCTGGCTATCAAATCGTTATAAAAAGTTAGAACGCAGCTGTCGAATTTAAAATCCACTGTAAAAAATTGATACGTTTCTTGGGAGTAATCGCATGGATTACAAGTGATATTCTTCTCTGTGACCCTTTTTTAATACTCTAAATACTTTTGAGTAGGATATTGAGCTACCCTTCTTGTATTCATACCAGGAGAATTATTGAAAATTTAAAGAACCATTTTATCATTTTCTCTATTTCTTCGAATTTTATTTCGTTCATTTTCACAACGTAAACTCATCACACAAAAATTACATGAGTTTCAATAAAAATTTTCAATGTGTTAGAAAAACGTCTTTGATATTCCAGGACAACTGCGACAGAGTTACCTTTACAAAAAGCGTAAACCAAGTGAATATTTAATAGAAAAATGTCTAGGCATTGTTAGTTTACAAATTGTTAGAAAACACATTAAAATTTGAAAATTATGTGACACTCACTAAACATTTTATTTGACAAATCATGTCAGACAAAAAATTCATAGCACCCCTAATATTTTTTCCACAAAATTATTAAAATTCAAATGTTGCGACGAGGAAATATAAATATAAATTAATAGTTGGATTCTATAGAATACAGATCTAGAAATGGATTTTGAAACTAAAGTTAATTGCCTAGAATCGCACGGTCATGTAAATTTCTTCAGACGGATTCAGAACTAAAATATTATTTGAAAAGGGGCAAAATATCAAAAATGTAAAATCAAACTCCGTCAAACTGGGTTGGTGTGATAATATGCCAGCCTGTATTATCCTCAATTTTTACACTTAAGAAATGATTTCCTCCAGTTACAATACAAAAACGAAAACCCTCAGTCCGATATATGTCTACTTTCATTCTTCCTAAACCCATCAGGGGGCTGGTTCGCAAACAAATTATTTATAAAAATATTTCAGTTAGATAACTCAATATGAATATTTGTCATATTTATTTTGACATTTTAAATGAAATGACAATATCTAGATTAATTATTGTAACATCGGTAATCATAATGACTGAGTAGTTGTTTTAATAGTTTCTATGATAAAGTGTATTGGAGGTGTTGCTTTTGATTTATTATATATATAAAACATTTATACTAACACATTTAGATAAGAGTAAATATAAAAAACTATAGGTACTTATTATTATTATCATGTTAGGTTAAAAATAATGTTTTTGTAATACCTAATAATTATTTTTTATTAATTTTTTTCTATAAATAAAATATGTTTGGTAAGATTGTGACATCACTTCCTTACTGTTGCCTTTTGTCTATCTGTACAAGAGAGGAAGTGTCACTTTGATACTCTGTAATACAGCGGTCGTCCGAACTTATTATAATGGTACCGTCTCGACGACAGTTCCTGTTCTGAAGGGTAGGAACACCACTTTATTCTATCATCAGCGGTATGATAGAAACTAGAATAACTCAGTGAAAAAACGGTATATCCAGGAGTCTGTGTGTATGGCTATTGTTTTCGTAGAAATGGACAAATTTACTTGCAGAAAAAGATTTTGGGTTTATGACCAGATTTATTACTTATGCTTTAAATAAAAGACAGAATTTCAAATTCACTTACTCTATTTTATTTAAGACAGCTTCACAGAAGAATGAAAAAAATATTAAATAACTACAAGGCAGTTATGTTATTATGCAACGTAAATATTGACTACTAGTATTACTATCGACAGGCAATAATCAAGCGTTTACTACAAGCATTTACAAAAGCAAACAATCAGTGTCGTCAAATAAAACTATGTTACGGAAACTACTTGCTACTACTGGTCTCTATAGCAAGCGTTAAATGACTCTATGGTCACTAGTTCTTAAGGCGGTATTACGGCAGGCAGTCGGTGCAGCATGTCCAGGTGCTAGTGGTTACGTGGTACAAGCGTGATAAAACGGCAGTATGTCAGTTCAGGGACAAAAGGTATATATAATCCGGGCTCACTTCGTGAGCCTCTAATTAGACATCGAGGACTTAAGACCTCACTCGTGCCGTGTCGGTACCTAGTAAAATCTTAACCAGAGATCGAGGACTTAAGACCTTACTGGCACTAAGTTAACTATGAGATGGAATTGTAACTAGAGATCGAGGACTTAGAATCCTATCTTTACGTCAGAGACAAATAATGACAACCGCGCATTCTCGATTATTGTTTATCTATATAGCACTGGGGTGTAGTCTACTAACTCGTATCCTAGTGTCAACTGTGCCTTAAACTTACTAGACCAGAAATAAGCGTGAGTATCTGAAAATGTACGAAGTTAATTTTCGATAACTAGTGCAAAGTTATTACATCGACTTCGAGCTTATTCTTTTTTTACTATTTATATTTAGTGAGGTCGAGTATCGGACAGGTCGAATAATACATTACATCTCAGGGAACTTTGTGAGATTCTAACCGGAAATCGAGGACTTAAAACCTCCCTCATGCCGTCTCGCGTGTACCTAGTAAAACCCTAACTAGATATTGAGAACTTAAGACTGGTACTAAATAAACTATGACTGAGATGTAATTCTAACTAGAAATCGAGGACTTTAACAATAAATAATGACAACCGCGTATTTCCGATGCTCGTCGTTGAATAGATAACCCCAAATAACTAATGGGACGCGCGATATCCCGAATATTCTTGGCCGATCGGAATAACAGGCATTCATATACAATTGATGGACAGAATAATAAAGCAGAAATTCGGTGAATGATGAAAATACAAATCACAGCAGTAAAATTATCAAAGTAATTATTACCACTACCTTATTGTGGCGGAGCACACTGGATATCTGGAGCTGTTGGGTTAAGCACTGACGTGAGAACTGACTGTTTCTGTCGACGCGTACAGATTTATACCCAAATTGTGACGAAACAGTTACGTGACTCTGCGTGATGCGCGGCGTGCGTTACAAACATATTTTAAGCTAGCTTGATGCACCGCTCTTAAATAAATTCTCTGCGTTATTTAATATAAACAAATGCTTATGAAATATTCTGAGACTGGGAATCGCTTTTTTCATAATTTTAAAACTACGTTTCCAAAAAGAAATTATTTAAAACGATCAGATACCAATATTTAAAATAAATCAACTCATATTTTATTCTGAAAAATATTGAAAAAAAGTAGAAACATATTTATCTATTATTAATAAATGCCTTCAACTTGGCTTTCAATTAAATTAAATTAAATTCAAACACTTTCCTCTTACTTCGCTTCAGCACGCGGCTGTTTAGTATAAACACAATAATTGATTTATCATCAAAAAAATAAAATAACTAGGATTACACTGAAAACAAACCGGTTTGAAACAATTATCATTAATGAATAATTATTATTCCAAGATTTGACTAATAAATTAAATTGACTTTTTATTCAAAGCGGTTTTAAAAAGAACATTAATACAATTTATCGTATGCAGAGTGTATCAAAGTGAAAGAAGAACCTACTTAGATATTATTACAATAGAAAACCATTAACGGAAAAATCACTTCGTTACAAGATTGCAATGGTTTCAGTTTCAGTTAGCTTACTAATATTAATCAGTGACGTAGTGACAAAAATATTGCATGGGAAAATGGTCTATGGTACAGAAAAACAATCACAATACATCGAGCTTGATAATTTCAGATTAAAATATTGCTGTGTACTTTGTACGTTAGTTAAGAGAAACCGCAAAAAAAATTCTTATCAACGGTACATTTAGCGCATTTTTTAATATGAAACAATCTTGTTATTTTGATGAGTTCTATCGGTTCTTAAAGTTATGCTGCTTAAAACTGAATTCCCAATATTTATATTTTCCTCATTTGTAAATTGATTCCAACTTGTTACAGGTAACGAGAGAACCAACTGATATTGTAGTGAAAATACCAAAACAAGATCCACAATTTCAGAATAATCAAAGGCCGCAGCCCCAACAATATATTCAGGTGAGCATATTCAATAATTATTTTTCTTTATTTAGAAACAAAATATACCCGGCATTTCACATAAGAATTACAGGACCTATGTGTCCACCTAAGACTATCAGAGCTTATACAGGGTGTTTCGTAGGGAAATATATATATACATTAACTGCGGATGTAGGGCACCTAGGTGATTCCAAATAACCCGTAGTTAATGGGTATAAAAACCTTCATTACCAAGATACAGGATGTTTTATCGGTTTTACCTAATTCTTTCCTAAGCCACAGCATATAAAGCATTCTGTTTAAAAATGTCATAAACATGTATGTAGGTATGTTTAATTCAATTTACTGAATCGATTAACATATTAACTATATTGCAAATTCAGGTCCAGCTTCAAAAAAATAAATTAATTCGTATATTCTAAAAAACAACACCCTGTGTAATAAGGTCTTCACAATCTGTTTAGATATTCGAAAACAGCGGAAAAAAATAAATTAAATAGCATGTTTATGCATTTAATTCTACAGGTTTGATTTTTTAACACAAATTTAATTTTATAGGAAATTCCACCAGATACAATTTAAAAACCTATTTTTACTATCAAATTAACAAGATTACTCTACTTTGAATAATTAAAACGCTCAAACCTCTTACCATATTGTTTTAGTCTTATGTATTTCAAAAAGAAAATACAGGTTCAAATTAAAACTAAAATATTGTTTTTCTTAATCATCATTTCACACTCTGCATAACGTAATTTTAAAAATAGTATAATATATAATAAATATTCGCTTAATAAATGGGGAAAGAATTATACAATGTGAATATATAACTTTATTGTGTTTACGTTTCGGCTAAGGCCATGGTTTTATTATTTTTTTAACATTTTATTTATATTAATTTCTTGACGGAGTTTAGCAAATTGCTATTTTACCTCTCAACCAGAACAGACACACACACACATGCAACAACCATTGCCTTCCACATTTGCCACATGCCGCAGCTGAGACTCAGGAGAGATAGACAGTGACTAGTCCTGTTCTGCCACATAACAATATTTTAACAGTCAAATGTGCTACCGCTTCCGTATTTTAGAAACGCCTTAGCCAGGATTCGATTCCGAGTAGAGCTGGGAAAAATAATCGATTAATCGAAAAATAATCGATTAATCGATCATTTGATTATTTCTTCTTACATAATCGATTAATCGATCATTTGATTAATCGATTAGTCGATCATTTGAGTAATCGATTATTTGATTAATCGATTAACCGATTATTTGATTAATCGATTCATCGATTAATCGAAATAATCGAATATTTTTTAATAATCGATAATCGATTATGACTTTTGACAATCGCCCAGCCCTACATCCTCATTATCTATTTTTTTACTTAATACAATTATTATAGTATTATAGTCATATAAATAAACAGTATGTAAATAAAATTGAAAATAACCCTAAGATGAACCCTACAGCGCCGTAAATTAGAGTTGGGCAAGAGAATCGAATAATCGATTAAGGCTGGTTAAAATCGACTATAATCGATTAATTGCTTTTACGATTAATAGATTATAACCGATTTTCGATTATACGATTATTTGATTAATCGATTAATCAAATAATCGATTAATCGATCATTTGATTAATCGATTATTTGATTAATCGATTAATCGATCATTTGATTAATCGATTATTTCATTGATCGATTAATCGATTATACGATTAATCGATTAATCGATAATAATCGATTAATCGAAATAATCGATTATTTTTCTACAATCGATAATCGATTATGACTTTTGACAATCGCCAGCCCTAATTCCGAGACGCTTTAATCTCAAGCCTAACGAATAAGCACTGAACCACTGAGCCGTTTTCATTTCCATCTGCCTGCGCTTAATTGCTATAATTAATTGGTACATGGGTTTAGGTGAAATGTAAAGAGAATAAAGTTATTTTCTCATATTGAATGCCGTCTTTCCATTAATTAAGAGAATACTTAATATTATTCTTAAAATTACGTTAATTACCCAAAGGTAACTAATCTTGTTTATTTGAGAATAAAAATAGTTTTTAAATTTTACCCCACGGAAACCTACATAATTAAATGAGGAAATGTAGAAAACATATTATTTAGTTTATTTGTTTCCGCTGTATTCGAACATTTAAACAGATTTTCAAAATTTTGTTATATAGTGTGTCATTTTTGGCATATACGAAATTGATATTTCTTTATGACCGGACCTGTATTTTCACTTTGGTCAATACGTTAATGATTCGATAAGGAAAGTAAAAGATACCTACTGAATAAAAATTTTTTATACAGAGTAGTTCGTATGCTGAAGCTGAAGAAAAAATAGGTAAAATCGATAAAATACCTTGTATCTTGGTAATGAAGGTTGTTAGATACATTAACCATAGATTATTTGAAACCACCTAGGTGTGTCATATCCACAGTTAACGTATGTACATTTCTCTATTGAACACCCTGTATATATTATTAAATAACCGAAGCAAATTTAAATCACCTATATGGGAATACACGTAAAATAAGGCGTTGTTTAAGAAACTTATACAGGTTGTCTCTGTTTTTAAAAGAAATAAATATACATATTTTTTAATAAGTAGCCCTATTAAATATTTTATTTTCCTTAAAGTATTTTCTGCACAAAATATGTCTTGTTGAAAAAAATTAATAAAACTGGAAAAACAGTCGCTGTTCTATCTTCTTTTTCATCATAAATTTTTCATTTTGGGAAGGATATTCTTTCTGTCTTTTGCAGTTGCTGATTTCCATTTGTTTTGATTTCGTAGCCGTTTTCTTAAAACTTTCTCGTTTAGATAAAAAAATTTCTAACGTTACCTTTTTTCTAAAAAATGACATCATTGCGGCCTAATTAATTTTCGGCCATGGCAGATAATTTATATTCAAGGTAATCATTCATTATGTCTGGTAACCCTTTATTAACAAGTTTTTCAAAAATTTTCTCAGGAATTTCACATTTATCATTATTGTCTTCTTCACCACTTGATATAATATACAGGTCACGCATCGTAGAGTGGCCCCGAATTGCGCACAAGTTAGTAAGATATGGCCTGTATGCGGTAGAGACAGTAGATGCCAAATCCATTGCGCATTTAAATCTAAGGGGCCATGCTACGATGCGTAAATTATAGAGGAAACGTTTTTATTCCTAGATATATTTTGTGACATTCGGGTTTTACTAGAACCAATATTCATACAAGATCGCCAAGAAAGAGGTTATTCAAATTTGAATATAATTTTGAGGGCAATAGGCCTTAAAAGCGTCCATGGATCCAGTTTTATTTATAAGAAAGGTTGATTTTATTTTGTTGCTTTATTTTTAGAATCAATTTTTTTTAATTTTTTATAAATCTGCTTATAAACTTGTTTCTCCCGACTTTTGTTGTAATGAATAGTAACTATTTTCATCCTAACATGATAATATTAATAAATTATTGAAAACATTGTTTTCATTTTATCCGATTTTAATTTTAGAATCTTTTTATTAAGTTTATATAATACCATTTACAAATGATCTTATAAAATGTTTTTGTTACGATAGATAAAAAATATCTGTTCATTTTCTTTGGAATTCCCTGGAATTCCTAGCCAAGATAGTGGAATTCCGTGGAAATACTTCGGAAGTAGAAGTTTGGTGTACAAATTTTTGTCGACAGGTTTACCTCTCGTTTTCAGCCTTATGTTAGCTTTTTGTTCCTGATATGTCCCATCCTAGATTCAATTATTTTTTCGCTACTCTACGCTGACGAACAGCAATAATTCCGAAACACGCGTCCGTTGCTGCATAGCTGTGTTTTAGGGTATACGGCATTAAACCTTGCTTCATATTATTTAACCCTTTAAGGAGCAAGTCTTTTTTTTCAGAGTTTGAATTTTATTAAAAAGGTATATAAACTACTGTTTACATATCATGAAAAGACTGAAAGCATGAAATGCATAAACCTACATTACATTTAGCACCTGAAATTTAATTTTTTTTTACATTTTTTTTGCACATCTTCTTTTGGTTCCTTGGACCGGCAAATGACTTCCAACATCTACTTTACGTATTGTATTATCGACTGATATTTGGCGCCCTCCAATTTTATTTATTTTATTTTTATTTCTCAAAGATATTGGACCTAATATCTTACGACCAGCAAAGGATCCAATTAATTGATTGGCCAATATACTACGAAATATCAAATGAGACATTGGCTTCGAGCGACTATCTGTTACTTGAATAATACTTTTATACAATATATAGCTGTTAACTATTGTAGAGTCTATAAAAGAATAAAAAAAATCTTTAATCTTTAATCATCAGTGCCTATTCTTCCAAGAAATATTATGTTTATATTAGCTGGTCGAATTTATCGACTCTACCCATATTTGTATTATATTCGGAAATGACTATTGGACATTGAATCTCCTCTTTTTCCCCCTTTGTATTAGTTCTCAAAGCCTTTATTTTGGAAGGATCATGGAAGGAACTGACTATATTAACACTTTCTATTGTGACAAAGAGTGCCACAGACAAAAGTATTTCTGTCTAATAACTGTTTCAGCCGTAGAAAGCTACTGAAAAATTTATCAAAATATATGCAGTACCCCTTTATCTAAATATGATTTTGCTATTTGAATTACTGTTCTTCCCCTAAGCCCCAATTCCCAAATTCACCAATTTTTTTCCTTCATAAATTTTAAACCCCAAGTTATATGCAGTTTTTCTACAAGCAATAACCCATATTTTTATTCCACGCTTGGTGAGCTTCATTGGCATATACTGTTTCAAAGATGTTCGACCTTTGAAGCCCACCATGCTTTCATCAATAGAGAGATTTCTGTTTGGTTTGTAGGAATTTAAAAATACACATGAACATTTTTCTCCGTAGACCAGTACAGTTTCATGCTAGGGAGGCAGTAAAACCTCATAATAACTAAGATTTTGAAAAAAAGCTATTAGTTCTACTAGCTCTAATTGAAAATTTATATCTCTTTGTTTGGCGTATTTATCGCTCTCATGCAAAATTAGGTCGAAAACGCCATCAGTAAAGTAGTTGCAAAAAAAATCTATAGGGGAGTCCATAGAACCATTAACTAGGCTCTCTTTAGTATTCTCAGCGAATGGAAATTTCTTGAATTTTTTCCATACAAATATTTCGAAAGCTGCAGTAACTCAGATTTTTGCTGCAACCGGCTTTTTCAAGTTGGTTTTTATCTGATAATCTTGTATTTTTTTGCATTTAGGGGGACCTCTTGCAGAATTATCTGATTTTCATGGATATCATCATGAGAATGTGATTTTCACTACATCCTGCTTGATCAATGTGGTTATTATCTGATGATCTTGTAGTTTTTTTACTTTTTATTACACAAAGAGAGCAAGTTGTCTTCGGCATCACTGTCCCCCCTATATCAGAAAATAGAGCTTGATCCTCATCAATGTCGAAGAAAAGAGATCTTCCTCTGACATTTTCTGTAACTCAGCTAATGACCGTTTAACATTGTTTTACTCATTTTGCACTGAAACATTTAAAAATATGTTTCAGTCTCTGTGTATTTGATGCACGTTCGGCGAAATTTACGTAATGTCATATATTTCTATTGAAGCATAGGACTCAAGTGATGCTACCAAGACTAAATGAAGGAGGTTTGCAAAAAAAAATAGGAACTTTGGGAAACAGTTTGCAAAACGAGTGTGTCTCTCCTGGTTTTGCATAGATTTGCAAAACATTTTATTTACATTCGGATAACAAATGTATAGACAGATTTCAAATTTCATTCAAGAATATTTTTACAAGGTTGTGATATTTTTAAATTTGCACGATAAAAAAATTAAAATAAAATTTCAAAATTTCATCAACCCGCCACCGGTATCTTATATCTTTTATGTTTACTAACATCTGAGCGGTAGTAAGTAGAGCAAAATATGAATTATTCCGGCAAGGCACATATCTTAAGACAATACATGTATAGTATAAACAGGTGTTATATCAAATTTATATTTTGAAAACAGATCAGTTGAAAAAAATATTTTTTTAGGTTAGAATTATAAATAATGTTTTTCATGGTCACTTTGAAGTGAAACATTTAATTACACCTTGTTAAAAAACACTAACTTACCTCTTAGAGTATAAAGTTCGATGTAATAGTGCTCAAAGTAAATTAAAATTACTTAAAAGAAATTTATTAAAAATTCACTTTTTGGTTTACTGGTACAAAATGCATGAAAATGGCTAGTAGTATAACGTAGTGGTGGTTCCGTACGTTGCGTGCGCGCAAGTTGCCAATGACATTAGATATGGTCCTTTATGGAGCTACCGGGTGGTAACCATGTTCGCATAAGTCCATAAAGACGATAATTACCTTGATTTTCAAATAAATATGACCCTAAATAGCAGTGGTCGCTTATGAGACCACCAACACTTAAAGGGTTAAAACATATTAAATAGGACATTACTCTGGTGTAATATCTAAATTTATTTTTTTATTTCACAGGAAGTGTCACCTCAGAGGGCCCTGCAGGAACAGAAGCAGCAATCAAACATTATTTACCAATATCAGTAAATTAGGTTTTAATTATTAATAACAGGTTGTAAAGCATAGAGTCTAATGTTCATTATTGATATACCTATTCTGTAATGAATAATAGAAAATTAATTTTTCATGTTCCCACTCTTTGTTTTACAACCTATGTAATATAACTTAGATTAAAATTTTTGATCTTTGTTAAAGATTTAGGCCTTTTTAATTTTTTTGTTTGTATTTTTTTAAGTGTATGTTGTTTAATAAAATGAATTTTTCGCAAGAAAAATAATTGGTAAAACAAGTATTTTGATTTCTAATAAAAATATGTTTTTTTCATTTGCTACGTGTCAATGTATTACTTTTCAAATCAGTGTTTTAGTAATTATATAGATGATTAATAATAAAAAATTTCGTCGAATATCTTAATAATTCATGAACTTATACATAATTAAACATTAATGTGTCCAGAGATCGAGTAAAAAAGGGTACACTTTTAGATATAATATTGCGAAACTTGGTAGGTTTTAAAAATAAAATGTTAAAACTATTACAGAATACTAACATATGTCCAAGCAATAAAACCTAATATTTCAAAAATTATTAGCCCTTAGTTTTTTTTGTAATTCGCATTCAAAGTGAGGGCTCAATACATTTGAATCGTACAGTTGTTTAAATGTTAATTGTAACTTTGGTAACCACAATGGTATTAATGACATCTAACCTAATCTATATAAGCACATTATTTTATATATTTAAAAAAAACTGACATTTCATTTGCAACTTATTTATGCATTTCTACGAAAGAATAATAAAATAATTATAAGCATACTTTCAAACCTAATATGATAACAATACAATATCTAGTTTCTTACATTTTATATTGTCATTCTTACCTGAACTCGCTAGTATAATAGTTTTAGGTAGATAATAAATCAAACACGACACTTTAATACACTGATCACAGAAACTATTAAAACAACTATTTCACCTAGATGCAGAATGACAAAAAATATTGAGATAAACTTTTTATTGTTATTATATTGGGTTTGAAAGGATATATATATATATATATATATATATATATATATATATATATATATATATATATATATATATATATATATATATATATATATATATATATATATATATATACACTCTGTGTCCAAGATAAGAATGCACAGCATGGGCATCTTGGAAATGGTAGGAGAACGAGTTCGGTTAAATGGGGAAAAAGTTGCGTAATTAGGATACTATCACAATAGTCTTAACCAATGTCAAAAATTATTTTTTCGTTTTTCATTTATTTCGAAAAAAAGCAAATTTTTGAAATTCGCTTTTAATTTTTTTCCACGTTGTTATCAAAAAATATGAAAAAACAAACAAAACATCCTCATTGTACTTCCTAATAAACTTTCAAAGTAAAGGCCGTACTACATAAATCCTAGTAACGACTATAACTAGAGAAAAACATGTTGTAAGCTCAATGTGTAATACATAGGTGAAGTTAGAATGAAGAATGCATTCAAAATCCGTAAAAAAAATCCAGATCCGTATTTAAAAAAAAGAAGTTGATGATGGTTCCACGATCACAAAACGTCGGAGGGCGAAAACATCATTACCACGTTAAAGTTCATTAGAAAGTACAATGAGGATGTTTTGTTTGTTTTTTCATATTTTTGATAATAACGTGGAAAAAAAATTAAAAGCTAATTTCAAAAATTATTTACTTTTTTCGAAATAAATCAAAAACGAAAAAATAATTTTTGTCATTGGTTAAGACCATTGTGATAGTATCCTAATTACGCAACTTTTTCCCATTTAACCGAATTCGTATTTCCTACCATTTCTAAGATGCCCATGCTGTGCATTCTTATCTTGGACACAGTATATATATATATATATATATATATATATATATATATATATATATATATATATATATATATATATATATATATATATATATATATATATATATATATATATATATATATATATATATATAAATATTAAATATGATTTGAAAGAAACAACTACTCAGCGGGCAAATACCCCGACCTGCATTGAATTACACCTTCAAATCATGATAGATGGAAAGCCAATATCATTTGTCAATTCCTAACCAGACATAGATCGATTTCGAACTTATCTGTTCTCTTCAGTATGCCATAGGTTATGGAACAGACAAATGATAGTGGCCAACCTGCTAGTTATATACTAACTAAGGTGAAGTGAATAGTGGTGAGAGGTATGAAACTTCTCATATGGTCTGAATGCTACTATCCGACCGACATCCTAGATGTCTCTGTGACGGATAGCGACTTGCATCACAGCAAGTACCGAGAGCGGCGATATATATTTATTTGTTTATCTATTTATTTATTTATACACCATCCAACAGTACATAGACCATTTACATGACGAGAGAAACACATTTAGTATAAAAAAAAGAAAATAACAAATTATAATATACACATAATACAATACATACATCAGATAGATATACATATCAAAAGATAATAACTGTAACTGTATTAGATAAAGTCTCCCATTTTTTAAAAATATCAATGTCATTTTGATTGCTATTGTAGTTACAGCATATGTTATAAATATATGAAAACTTTAAGATATTACTCTTAGCTCTAGGTAGATAAAAAGTGTGTTTATCTCGCGTTTTTACACTTGAATCATGAAAATTTAATCAATGAAGTATATTTGTTTCATGATAGATGATTTTCTTTAAGAAAAGTTGTTTCGTCTATCACTTAAGTTGCTCATAGAGAACATATCTAGCAGATCAATTTGTGGAAAACCAGTAGGTGGATATACTCTATGAGACTTCAAATAAAGAATATTTAAGAAAATAGTGTTTTATATTTTCTAATTTATTAATATGAATATTATAGCACGGTTGTCATACAACAGACGCATACTCTAGCTTAGATTGCAAAAATGAAAAGTACAATAATTTTAAAGTTGCAATATTTGAGAAATTCCGGCCATTGCGTATATTAGAACCGAAAGTCTTATTTATGTCACCTATTAACGTCAAAACTTAGGTCTTTAAACGTTAACGGTCGAGTTAGCAGTTTTTCGTTAAGTGTATATTAAAGTTAGAAATTCTATGTATGAGTTTTATATCATCCGCATGACATTAAAAAGCAGTGGCCCAACAACAGATCCTTGAGGAACACCTGCAGAATTATTTTGTGGAATATCTAAGTTACTGCTGTCTTCCGTAGAAAAAAATAAAAGGTAAGCAATTTTATAAAGCATAATTGTATCAACTGTGATAAGTAAATGCGTTTATGTGTAACGCTGCTGTGTGAGTAACTTTATGCCAAGCTCTAATTATAAAGAATTCGTATCTACATAATTTTCAAAATATTTCTCAATATTTCTTATTTAAATTTAAGGGGTAATTTTTTTAATTGTGTAATTTTTACGTTTATCCCTATATAAACAATTAATTTATCAACTGATTTTAATTAACAAATTAAGTTATAAATAATACTGATTTTAAACCTTATTCATCATTTCAGCCGTTCTGTTCATCTAAGCCGATTCAGTGGGGATTACGTAAAATATAAGAACATATCTCATCACCGACAGCTCTGCTTCACTGCAATATCCGTCTCCGGACGGATTTAGCTCGAAATAAATCAATAAGTGTCTACAGAATAATATTAAAGTCAGCTCGAACAGGCATGACCTTTCACAATATTGTATTATTGTTTTTCTTAAGAAGAAATATCAGACCCAATAAAATAACGTAAGATTAGTAAATTTCATTTTATGAGTAGAGCAACGTAACGTGATATGCAATAAAGAAACAGCAAGGTAAAACAAAATTGTATTTATTTTTAGAACTACAAAATTTATGTAAACTAAAATTTAATTCTCTAGACATGCAGAGAAAATTCGTGTATACAGCGTGTCCCATTTTGCTTGGAACCACACCCAGTAAAAGTCTTAGCTTAACATGATTTTTAAACATTATGGAGATAAAAAACGTATCTTTATGTCTGTCATATTGTATTAGGAACAAATGTTAGGTTTACGAATTTGGTTCTATGCCAGGAAGATCGTAATCGTATTAGCAACTTTTCTATTTCAAATATTGGTACATAGCGCCAGATTTCATAGCAAAATTCTTGTTTTTCCTGATGGAAATAAAAATTTAAAAATTAGTTTTTAATAACCTCTTATATCTCACGAAATGTACTGTAGGTAAATAAAAAAAAACAATAAACTCTGTTTTATCATATCTAAAATTAACAGTTTTTAGAAAAATTAACAGTTTTTAGAAAAATTTGATTATTTGGAATAAATCGTAAAATTTCTAGATATCCAGATAAGTTTTAACCAATAGATTTCCAAAAGAGAAAAAACTCGTAACTAGATGCCCTGAAGAATTGTCTGACGGGCTTTAAGGAATTTTTTGGGTCATTATTTTTTTTTGCAACATCAAAAAAAAATTTTCTCTTTTTTTTCGAAGTGCTGCTGAGAAAAAAGAGCAATACAGCAACAAACAGACGAAAAAGAAAATTAGAGTTTTAAACGGAGTGGCAGAAGTTACGTAATTATCACGATTACGTTATGGTATTATAATTCTCAGTATTGGAAAGAACGAAAACACATATTTTTTTATTTGCATAATGTACTTTTAAGACCGGCCTAATTTAATAAATTGACTGGTGTCGGTGAGGGGCATAGTGTAACTTATTTAGACTTATCTCTTATACCATGTCCATTAATAGTTGTTTATGATTGTGAGCGTACATTTGCATCATTAATAAATCTTTTATAGTCCTCTGCTGTTTGTGCAGCCAGATGTATATATTTTATATTTGACACTTTAAATGTTTGGAATAAAAGATCTGTGGATTCTCTAGTAAACGAAACAAAATACACAATGTTCGAAATATTTTATTATCAATAATTGAGTAATGAATGCTAAATATTGTTTTGGTTACAAACTAAAATAGCTAGGTATAAAAAAAACAAATATTTTATTGATGTCTCAAAATTTTTAAGTTTGTGTTTTGTTTGCTAGTTTTAAAATTTCTGTTAATAAATTTAAGAGTTTAAAATATTCGTATTTTTTTCTTAAAGTACTTTCTATAGATATTTTGGAAAAATTGCTGATGTAACGCTTTTACTTTGTAACGAAGTGATTTTTCCGTTAGTGACGTTCTATTGTAAAAAGACCTAAGTGGGTTCTTCTTTCACTTTGGTACACCCAGTATACGAGAACTGGTATTACTGTTTATTTTAAAACTGATTTGAACGAAAGGTCAATTTCTTTTATTAGCCAAATACTTGGAATAATAATTATTCCTCGAAGGTAATTGTTTCAAACCGGTTTCTTTTTAGGGTAATCTTACTTGAAAATAAATTAATTATTGTGTTTATGCAAAACAGCCGTTCGCTGAAGCCAAATAAGAGGAAAGTGTTAGAAATTAATTTAGTTTAATTCTAAACCAAGTTGAAAGCATTTATTAATGGTAAAGTAATATGTTTATTTTTGTCTTTAATCATAATTTACCAGATATGATATTAGTTGAATTAATTTTAATATTAAGACATGGCCGTTCCAAGTAGTTTCTTCTTCGAAACATATTTTTTAAATTATGAGAAAGTGATTCCCAGCCTCAGAATATTTTATAAACATTTCTTTATATTAAATAACGCAGAGAATTTGTTTAAGCGCAATGCACCAAGCTAGCTTAAATAACGTTTGCAACACACTCCGCTCGTCTCACTGATTCATGTCACTGTTTCGTCACAATTTGGGTATAAATCCGAACGCACCGATGATTGAAAACAGACGGTTCTCAAGTCAGTGCTCAACTTAACAACACGCAGCTCTAGATATCCAGTGTGCTCCGCCGCAACCAGTAGTGGTAAGGATTATTTTGGTCGTCCATTGTCTACGAAGTGCCTACTTTTCCGATCGGCTAGGGATATTCATATTTGTCATTATTTGTTGTTGACGTAAAGATAGGAATTCTAAGATCTCGTATGTGGATAGAATTCCATCTTAGTAATAGTTTATTTACCAGTGAGGTTCTAAGGCTTCATATGTAGATATGACTTCACTAGGTAAACACGAAGTGGCATACGTGACATTTTAAGGCCTCGTATGTGGATAGAATCTCACGCCGTACCCCGAAAAGTAATGTATCAGCCGTTCCGTCCGACATAGGTAGTCCCAATAAGGGACACAAGAAGCTAATCTAAAGGTATAGCATAATCAGTATAGCGATTAGAAAGTCTAATATACCATCTCTCCTTGGACTGACACCCTGCCTTTGTTTCACGCTTGTACCCCTGGATATATTGTTACACCAACTACCTGCCATAATACCGCCTTAAGCATTAGTGACTATATAGTTATTAACCGCTTGCTGTAGATACCAGTAGTAGTAGTTACAGTAACTTTTAACAACTATTTTGAATTTATTTATTATGTTTTTATTCTTCTGTGACGCCGTCTTGCATATAATACGGTCAGAGAAGCTGAAATTCTGGCTTTTATTTAAAACAAAGTTATTAAACCTGGTTGTACACCGATAATTTTTTCGGCAGGTCAAGTGAAGTTGCCCATTTCTACGAAACCAACAACCATATACTCAGACCCCTGGACATACCGTTTCTTCACTGAGTTATCCTAAATTTTATCATACCGCTCTAGAATTACCTGATATTTCTACATCTTAAAACAGGAACTAGCTCTCGAGACCGTACTGTAATAAAAAGTTCAGAATACCACTGCTGTATTAACGAATGCCAAAGTGATACTTCCCCTCTTGCACAAGTAGAAGAAAGACAAGAGGAAGGAAGTGACGATACAACTTATATATCGTAGTGTGGAAGTCAAATAAATTAGAACACAAAAAAAATCGTTGAAAAAATATGAATTTTTCATATAAAAACAAAATATCCATGTACTTGGTAATAATAAAATTTAGTACAAATTTCATTTTGCTTCTCTTAATTAAACAACTTATGCATTTTCTTCTTGTAATATCAGAAAATGCAAAATATTATTTTCATATATAACAAGTATTTTGTTTTATTTTTATTATCTAGTAACCTCTTTAATTTTACAAAAATTAAGATTAATGTAAATAATAAATTTATACCTTATATTTTGCACATATATATATATATATATATATATATATATATATATATATATATATATATATATATATATATACATATATACTTTATTACACGTGTCTATAAGTTGTAAGGATAGGCTCAACTTAGGTTCGTTCAACAACACAAAGAAACCACTGACAGGAAGCCAGTTGCTCATTTGTAGGTGCAATTGAGAGACCCCGTGTTTACAGGGCAACAGACAATATTACCACGGAGCCAAGGTTTAAAGTAACAAACTATAGAAGGTTACTGCCGTCATGATTACGAGTAGTGACTCAGAAACACGTGTCGGCGGATTCATCCTTTCTTGTGGGCATTACCCATGATCCTTTTCTTCCTATTATATCTCATCCCGCAGTACCCTTCTATACTTTGTTACATCAATCCTTTGGTAAGGAATACCACGCAGGTAGCTATAGCTGCCTCCGTAGCAATATTGTCTGTTGCCCTGTAAACATGGAGTCTCTCAATTGCAGCTACAAATGTGCGACTGGCTTCCTGTCAGTGGTTTCCTTTTGTGTTGTTGAACCTAAGTTGTGCCTATCCTTACAACTTATAGCCATTACTCATGATCCTTTTCTTCCTATTATATCTCATCCCGCAGTTTTGCTGTGCTTTTATTATTATATATATATATATATATATATATATATATATATATATATATATATATATATATATATATATATATATATATATATATATATATATATATATATATATATATATATATATATATATACATACATATTTATAACCTGAGACGCATTTAACTCACGAAACAAAACAACAGAAGAGCTTACACTTCCAGACCAAACATGCCTTTTCCTTCTGGCCGCTGAAAACCTGTTGAAATACGTACTTCTCGGCGCATGTCGTACGTCCGCCCGCTAACTCTGCTTGCTAGACTGCCATTCAACGGGCAGATCTTATGAATTATGTTTACTCGTACTTATTTCCACATCATCCCAGAGCTACATGGCGTAACTCTTAATGTGATATCCTTACAGAACACCGTAGCTCGATCCAATCTCAGTCTCTTTACTACTCTACTAACTTGACCACTAACTAGTTGGTTCATCTGGTAATTCAAAGGAAAATTGTTTAATACATTCCGTTCTACATTTATATAAAGTACCCAAGTCATTACCGAGCTTAATGGCGTAGTGAGAAAGAGCGTTAAGTGACAAACGTAGCTGGTTTTACTGCCTGCCAATTTTTGGAATCAGATCCTGGCTTCGACCTTGACAAAATCGAAGAGACTGCTTGTGCGTCCGTGTTTTTTCATCAGTGTAGCTCGTGCAGTTCCGGCTTTGGATTTAGGGGTTGTCTAATTTATATGGTGTTTATTATATTATTATCAGTATCTGCACCATTATTTTGATTTTCATCTCTATCTTTGTCGATATATTCGTAGGTACCTTTGTCGGTATCTTCGTCGGCATCTTCATCATCTCAAGTTTAGAAGACTAAAATTTCGCAATTTTTCAATATACCCATAGAACCCACATTATATCACTGAGGAATTTAGTATATTAAAAGTGATGTCAAAGTGAGCATTTCTGCGAAAAGTTAGCTGTGTTTGAATTTTTCTGCTATTGCAGGACATGTCTAATCTTCTTGTGCTAATATGTGGATTGGAAAATTAGACAAACCATAGTCAGCTAAATCCAATTAGCTGGGTAATACTAGTACATAATTACCATCCATTCAACATAGCTACACCGTGCTGATGAGGACCAACAATCCAGAAACACGCGTCTACGTTTGCACTCTTTCTGTGGGCATACTTATGATTTAGAGCTATTTTCTCTGTTTGTGATGATCATCTACCCGCGAGAACCCGTTCTTGTGTTGTTTACGTCCTTATTTAGTGGACATTTTTGTTGTTTTTTTTGCCTCTGCGATGTTGATCATCTACCTGCGAGAACCTGTTCTTGCGTAATGAATAAATTATGTTTTCCATACTGTTACGTAAATATTATAATTATCTGTACTTTCTATTCACGGAAAATTATTAAATTATTTTAATTTGATTTTTTTCTTCTCACGTTCTTTGGGTATTGTATTTTAATTTTATTGCGTATTACATAAACGCCCTTTCCTGTATATTACGGTAGATATTAGTTATCTACATTAAAATTTTAGTCACAATAATTTCCTAAAATCATATGTCCTAAAATATAATTAATTTGCTTAATTATTCAAATAAGGTACATGGGGTTAAATTTAAGCTGAACAAGAATTTAATATAACAGTTTTAATTTAATTAATGGAAATCATATGTAATGTACACATACAAGTTTTGGGTCATTTTGGCATATTTCCTAACCACATACCACCATTGTAATAAATGGGAATGACGGGAGGTTAGGTAATAACTAAAATTTAATCAATAAAAGTTTTAACTAGACCGATAACGAAATTCTGGAACAAACGGAATTTCTAGGATTCATTCCTTATTGTCTTATCAAATGTTTCGTTCAATGTACTTTGTCCATTTCTACGTGCGTAGATCGCAACTGGATAAAAAAATTCATGTGAGGAATTAACAACTTCTTTATTAACCCGTTTGCATAATTTGGTTATAAATAAACGTGGATAAGCAAGGTTAGTTTAAGATTTAACCGTGTGTAAGCAACCATGTCCTAAACGATGGTCGATCACAATTTGTGGGATTTGAGGTTGCCTAATATTCTCTGGAGTCGATTGATGCATTTGAAGTACCCTACTTAATAAATCCCACACACAATCAATATTGGAAGAACAAGGTGGAAGAGGATGGTGATCACTTCCGTGAGTTTCAAGTACGTTAAATACTAGCTAAGTACGATAGGGGCGAGCATTATCATCAACAAAAATTAAATTTCCACCCATAGTAGCTTGAACAGTCATCGCAATGCAATGTTACTGACAATATGATTGGCATACATTTGTACACTCGTTATCCTCCTGCAGATGTACAGATCAGTGTATCCTCTGACTTATATTCCTTCCCATAACACTGCCTTCTCTAAAAGCTGCTGTGTGTTGAATAAATCTTTGCCTGTATCTTTCCCCTGACATTCTCCAGACTCGTAGACGTCAGCCATCACTGTGCAAGCCGAAATGAGAATCATCGCCGATTAAAACTAAATCCCACTTCATGTTTTAATTTTGATGATCCTTGCCCAACTTAAACAGCTGCATGGTCAGCTGGCTTAACAGATGGACTCGATATGAACGATGACTTGACAAGCCAAACTTCCTGAATCTATTGAGTTCTGATTGGACACTTATTTTAACCCCATGTGCTGCACATAAGGTGCTTCTTACTTGACAAGCGTTAAGGATAGGATTCCTTCTTACTGTAAGTCGAAGATAACGATCTTGTTGCAGTGTTGTAGATCGGGGCGACCATTTGTGTGCCGTTCTTGTAAAAATCAGTTTCCAGAAACCGGTTCCAAAGCCTGATAATGATTCTTTAGTTCTATCCCAATTCTGTAGCAGCATCTACTTTGGTCAGAGACAGATTACCTTTTAAACACACTTGAAAGCAATTAACTTCAGAATAAGAATTAACTGTATATATTCGAAAATTAAAAAAAAAAAAAACAAGAATACAATAAAAAAGAGACAGTGTTAGTTCATCATTAATTCATTACTATATAATGTTTATTAACACCGTACTGTGCAATCCATGACAACAATTATAGAAATTACAATAGTTTTTTTTTGACAAATCTTACTTTAAAAACAAATTAAGTTCCTCTTCTTTGTAAAAGTTAAAATATAGAGTGGAATGAAAAATAATATTAACTGGAAATTTTTTGCTAATTATTATTTACTAACTTTTACAAATCTTATCACAGATAAGTATAACATATATCTTTTTAAACAATTATTTTCCCAGCTATTTGCCAAAACGCTGAAACTTGGATTACAAAAAAGATAATATGCACATTATGTTCAGTACAACTGACTCAATAATGTTAATTTTAATTTCAACTATTCTGTCTAGTAAAACCAAAAATAAATAAAACACAAGGTACTCACCAGTGTGTGTCAACTGGTACAACAGTACAAACCAGTCTAACATTTTCGTTCATTGCAAAAGCTATTTAAAACTCAACATATTCAGAACTCTTATAGGAAAAACACACATAGTTATAAACATATTTATGTAATGCAGTTAAACCGAATATTGTTCTGTTGTATCTAGCCCTTTTTATAACGTTACTGTCTACAGTTTACAAGGAAAACTCATATAAAAGAATTAATGGTGTACTACCGGAACATTTATATTATATTATAAAAGTCACAAACATTTCTAAAGCAGCATAGTCTCGCCCCATATTTCTGTCAGTGCAATATGTTTTTGCAGCACACTACATGAATCATACGATGTAAAGATCTATATAACATAGTATATTCTATAAAATACGAGTGCTATGATATCCGACTCAAAAGTTAAATATTAGTCGGGCGTCGGAATTTCATGCGAAACTTATTTTACCCTGCGAAACTCATTTTACATTTTCCTAATATTACACACCTACACACAATCTCAGGTAATTTTAATTTGAAACCTTAGAAAATACGATCCTATACATTCCTAAAGATACCGTCAGTGGGAGGCAACTACACATTTTAAGACAACAAAGACGAAGACAACCTAAGCAATGTGTCCTAGTTTTAATCTGCACACTCTAATTCTTATTTTACTTTTTATTCAAACGATTTCAAATTTGCTTCAGTTAATCTTATTTCTATATTTTCACATTTTGAAATTACTGTTTTTGTAAAAGATACCTGATATGATAAAAAAATTCAAGAGAAAAACAAATTAGGGCAAATTCATATAAAGTGGTTCAGCAAATTCCCTCGCCTCATAAGTAACTCAATAATATACTGGGTGTAACGGGATCATGGTACACCCCTCTTTTCTCCTTTAGTTTTAAAGATAATTAATTGAAGTTTGGGACATATTATATACATAATAAGCGGCACTATTTGACAGAAAGTGATTTTTTTTCACTTCCGGTTTCGCCGGAAGTGACATCAACTTTCGATTTTTAAACGGAACATCCTGTATATTATTGCATTTTTGAATTTTGCATAATTTTCTGAATCCAACGATATCAAATAAGTGACATTTCAAACGTCAATATTCTTTATAACATAATTTTTAGTTTTCCATTTAAGTGTGCCATGATGATTCCGATTTATTCTAAATGATCCATGTAATGCTAAAAAAATCGAAATCCCATCAAAAATACTAAATTACGTGATTTATGAGCAAATAAAGTTCATCAAAATGGTTTTTGGGGAAAACTCAATTTTTTTCAAATGGAACCATATTGGTACCGTGGTACCATTTATTAGTACTATTAATAAGGGATTTATTCATATGTCGTATTAAAATGTGCGAAAAATACAAACAAAATTACAGCTAAAAGAAAATACAATTTTGTTCTAATTAAATGTTAAGAAGTAACTAACTAAGGTGGCTTTGAAAACAAGAAATATTTAGCTTGTCAAACATTTGTTGGTTTATAGGTGTTTTTATGGTGTCTTTAAAAATTGTTTGAAATTCTTGTTAATTGTGTTCAAAATGCCACAAATTTATACAAGAGATGAAAAAGTGGACATGTTAATTATTTATGGGGAATGTAGAAATAATGCCGTTGCGGCTTGACACCTTTATACCGAATGATATCCTGATAGACAATGTCCAGCGAGAAATTATTTTAATCGTCTTGAAAATCAATTCCGAAGTGAGCCCAACAATGATCCCGAAGAAAATTTCATTCTTGACGATGGATCGGAAATTACTGTTTTGGCTCGAGATAAGGCAAATTGGGTTTGAATTGGAAATCAGTCAGCAAACAGTAAGCCGAATTTTGCACAAATACCACTATAAATCTTTTAAATACCAATTGCACCAGCACTTGTACGAAAATGATTACGAACGTAGGATGGGGAATATTGCAATTGGATTTTGCAGAATAACGTGCAGCCAAACAATAAATTTTTGGGAATGATTTTATTTTCGGACGAGTCTAGGTTTACAAATTTGGGATTATTTAACCGACAAAATACAAAATATTGGTCACAAGACAATCAAAATTTATTACGGGAGGGTAACTTTCAAGTGTGGTTCGGTTTCAATGGCTTGGAATAATCGGTAGTAGAATCATTGGTCCAATAATATTTAAAGGACACCTGACTGGTGCCAGTTACTTTCTGGGATTTCTGCAAAATGAATTTGAGGACAGTTTAGCTGAATTACCTTTCCATTTACGATATTGAATGTATTTCCAACAAGAAGGCGCCCCTCTCCATAAGTCAAGGAGAGTAATTGATTACCTCCAACGGAGATTCGGAGAAAACGTAATTTCGACGAATGGTCCTGTGAGGTGGCTTCCAAGGTCACCTGAGTTAACACACCCTGATTTCTTCGTTTCGGGTCATTTAAAAACAGCTATGCGAGTTCAGAAGTGCATTGACGTTAATGGACAGCATTTTGAACAACTGTTGTAATGTTTTGTGTTCATTTTTTGTATTCCAAAGCCACCTTTATATAGTAAGGTAATTGGAACAAAATAATTGTATTTTCTTATTTTCTTTTAGCTGTAATTTTGTTTGTATTTATCGCACATTTTAATACGACATATGAATAAATTCCTTATGAATAGTACTAATAAATGGTACCACGGTGCCAATATAGTTCCATTTGAAAAAATTGAGTTTTTCCCAAAAACCATTTTGATGAACTTTATTTGCTCATAAATCACGTAATTTTGTATTTTTGACGAGATTTCGATTTTTCCAGCATTACACGGATCATTTAGAATAAATCGAAACCGTCATGGCACACTTAATGGAAAACTAAAAATTATATTATAAAAAATATTGACGTTTGAAATATCACTTATTTGGTATCGTTGAATTCAAAAATTATGCAGAATTCAAAAATGTAATTATATCCAGGGTGTTCCATTTAAAAATCGAAAGTTAATGTCACTTCCGGTGAAACCGGAAGTGAAAAAAACAATGATTGTATGTCAAAAAGTGCTGCTTGTGATGTATATAAGATATTCCAAATTTTAATCAATTATCTTCAAAGCTAAAGGAGAAAAAGGGGAGTGTAACATGATCCTGTTACACCCGGTATACCCGTAAGGGAACTACAACAACTTTGAAGCGACATTGTAGCAATAGTGGATTATATCAGAGATACCTCACAAACATTTTACGAATTTAACTTCTCTGATTTTCCACTATCAACCAACATTACACAAATAAGGGAGTATAATGCGCCATTTCAAATAAAACACAAATTACCGTACCAAACTTTACCAATTTTCAGACAATAACATTAGATCACACTGCTCTCACAAAATGGGAAGACACGCCCACATTATATAAAAAGGGGTACCAAAATTCAAATTTTTTTCTCACTTTCTTCTTCTCTTCTTTTTGTTCGTTTTTGTTGTCGAAAACCCCACAAAATTTATATATACATGAAATTATCACATATCCAAAAACAATCAGAGTTGGACAATTCCCGCTCCCCAGTTCAGTATTATGTAGAGGCGAGCTTTTTACTGCAGCAGCTTGGCTCGTCATAGTATTACAAAACTTCTGAATTTTTATACACTTCATATATTTTATTTTTTCTCCCTTATTTTAAAGTTTTTGTATTAACGGCGTATGCCTTTGCATATGTCGTTGATTTTCTCATTCTTGTTAAAATTATACAATTTAAAATATTTTGGTTTAGGTGTTGTATTGTTATAAATGATTTTTTGCTTCTAGGCCCGGACTGGCCCCCCCTCCGCCTGACCCAACAATTTCCCCGTCGCATTCATACACAGGGATGCTGGGTTGGCAACGGACCGAATGTCCAGAAAATTAAGTGAAAACTTCGAACATTTACCAAAAAAAAACATTTTTTAATCATTATTTAAACTCCATATTCATGTTGGTATAGTCTAAGTGAAGTTAGGTCATATATAAATTGATTAGTCTTTTTTGTAAACCGACTAATCCGTTTCTTATACATATGAACTAATATCTTTAGTCCATTTATACAGGGGCCAGTTTTTTATATAAAGTAGCCCACTTTACACATGGTCTGTAACATATATACATTATTCCCTATCTGCTATAAGAGACGTCCAAATAAATGTCGTTGGAAATATTAAAGGCTTTCCTACTTATTTTTTGATCATTTAATACATTCACTAATAAGTATCATTCAGTCTTTCATTCACTCGTTCTTTCGGCGTTCGTTCATTCGTTTCTTCGTTCGTTCGTTCATTCGTTCATTTGATATTTCATTCAGTCATTTAATCATTAATTCATCAATTCATTTAGTAATCGATTCATCAATTCATCCATTCATAAATTCATCCAATCATAAATTCATTCATTCGTAAATTCATAAATTCATAAATTCATAAATTCATAAATTCATAAATTCATAAATTCATAAATTCATAAATTCATAAACTGATAAATTCATAAATTTATAAATTCATAAATTCATAAATTAGTAAATTCATAAATTCATACTCATTCATTCATTCATTCAATCCTTGATTAATTAATTAATTAATTAATTCATTCATTCATTCATTCATTCATTTGTTCGTTCGTTCGTGTTTATTCGTTCGTTCGTTCGTTTAATCATTCGTTCGTTCATTCATTCATTCATTCATTTATTCATTCATTCATTCGTTCATTAATTCCTTCCTTTATTCATGCATTCATTCATTCATTCATTCGTTCATTCATTCATTCGCTAATTCATTCATTCATTCATTCATTCATTTATTCATTCATTCTTTAATTCTTTCATTTATCCAATCATTCATTCCTTCACTGATTCATTCATTCAATTAATTATTCATTAATTCATTTATTTGTTCTTCATTCGTTCTATTTTTTCAACTAATTCTCCACAGTATAATCAGGTTTTAATGTCAACTCTACTAAATATTATGCTGAAATCTAACGAAAGGTACATAACATATTAAAGCTTATTTAAACTAACACTAATTTATCTCATTTAAATTGCAACCACTTTAAGCTAATTTGAATTGTCGTATGTATTATTGTAGCTGTAGGGTTTTAACTAAAAGTGCCAACAATAAATCATCTAGATTTAAACTTTACAAAACTATTATTATGTGCGATTTGCATGGTAAACAACTAAAATTAATGGTTAAAAGTTAGAAAAAGCTACATATCTCTTGACGCTTAATACTTTTTGTGAGAAATAAACAAGACACAATT